>JASDQU010105770.1:85725-103425 GCA_032191745.1 Picea mariana | reverse complement strand
CTATAGGAGATTTATAAAAGATTTCTCCAAGATTGGTTGTCCAATCACTGCCCTCCAGAAGAAGGGAACAAAATTTCTGTGGACACAGCAATGTGAAGAAAGATTTCAAACCTTGAAACATCTACTAACCCATGCATCCGTGTTAAAAATCGCTGACCCAGAAGCTGACTTCCTTGTGTGCACAGATGCCTGTAAAGAAGGGCTCGGAGGAGTCCTTATGCAGGAAGGAAAGGTGATCTGCTATGAATCCTAAAAATTGAATGAACATGAGGTCAACTATATGACTCATGATCTAGAATTGGCTTCCATAGTGCATTCCTTAAAAATGTGGAGGCATTACCTCCTGGGAAGGAAATTTGTTCTTATGACAGATCACTATGTATTACGGTATTTGTTTGATCAACCCAAGCTCAATACTAGACAAGCTAGATGAATGGCCCTCCTTAGCGAATTTGACCTTGAAATCAAACACATCAAAGGGAAGGAGAATAGGGTGGCCGATGCTCTTAGCAGAAGCATGAGAGCAATTCACCTGGCAGCGATGAGTACTTGCGAGACAGATGTCAAGAATAGAGTCAAAGAGGCACAAGAAACAGATCCCTTCGTCCGAAATGTGACCCTGTACCTACAACAAGAACCCACTGGGGAAAAATACGAAGGCTATCAGATGATCGACGGAGGTCTGCTCACTTATAGAGAGAGACTGTACATTCCCAATTGTGACGACTTGAAGAGTTTCATCATGGATGAACTACATAAAAGACCCTACACTGGTCACCCAGGATACCAGAAAATGACTACTGCCACCCGAAAACAATTCTACTGGCCGGGATTGAAGAAGGATGTAGCCAAATATTTGGCCCAATGCATAGAATGCCAACAAGTTAAAGTAGAACATCGACACCTAGCAGGACTATTACACCCTTTACCCATCCCAGAATGGAAATGGGAAACCATCTCCATGGATTTTATCACTGGATTACCGACTTCAACCAAACAGAATGACGCCATTATGGTAGTAGTGGATAAACTGAGCAAGTCTGCTCATTTCATCCCTGTCAAATCAACCTGCAAGGCGATAGATATCGCACAAGTATTCATGAAAGAGGTGTTTCGACTGCACGACATGCCGAGGGAGATAATATCTGACAGAGACACAAAGTTCACTTCCAATTTCTGGAAGTCACTGATGGTGGATTTGGAGACCAAGCTGTTGTTTAACACCGCCTATCACCCTCAAACTGATGGACAGATAGAAAGAGTGAATCAGATATTAGAGGATATGTTAAGGATGCATGTAATGCATCAACCCAGGAAATGGGAAGACTACCTACCATTGGTAGAATTTGCCTACAACAACGGCTATCAAGCGTCCTTAAAAATGAGCCCATTCGAGGTCCTCTATGGTAGACAATGTAATACCCCAGTCAACTAGAGAAATCCTGTAAATAGGATTTCTTTTGGACTCAACATGTTGAAAGAAATGGAACAACAAGTGACTCAGATAAAACAAAATCTGAAGGTCGCTCAGAACCAACAGAAAAGTTATGCTGATCAAAAGAGAACCCCAAGAGAGTTCCAAACAAGAGATCATGTATATCTCAGAATTAAGCCCAGAAGGAGTTCCCTAAAAATGGGAGCTTGTGCCAAAATGGCACCCCGGTATTGTGGACCCTTTGAGGTTCTAGATAGAGTGGGACCTGTAGCCTATCGGCTAACACTTCCTCCCACAGTAAAAGCACATAATGTTTTCCATGTTTCATTATTGAAGAAATATGTACATGATGCTAATCATATAATTGACTGGTCTGTGATCCAGGTGGAACCAGAGGGAGAATTCCTACCAGAACCCCAATGCATATTGGATAGAAGGGAAACCCGACTCTAGAACAGAACCATTGCACAGGTCAAGGTGCAGTGGAAACATTTTGGCCCAGATGAGGCTACATGTGAAATGGAGGATGCCATGAGACAGGCATACCCGATTTTGTTTACTTCTGTACATGTAATTCATGTTAGTAGCTAAGAACATCGAGGATGATGTTCCTTTTAAGGGGGAGGGAATTGTAACACCCTGTTTCCCCCAGATTGTAAATATAACTGAACTGGCCAAGGACTATGGCAAACTCATAAGTATGAATATGTGATGTAAATGGACCTGCAGGAAGAGGTCAATGAATGTGAATAATATGTTGAATTGATTGCAGGACTGCTGAGCGGGGATGTGCAGAAAAGAGACCACGATGGCGGTGGAAGGCTCCTGAAAAGGTGGCATTAACTTCCACCCTGAATGAATACCGTATTTGGATTCCACTGGCCCGGAGAACCAAAAGCGGTTCGCTGGCCCCCAAATTTAAGGTCTCTCAGGCTGGTAGGCAGGCGACTTGATGAGGGATGGGATGGTGAACCACCCATCCGTAGAACCGTCAGGCCTAATCGACGCGAGGGTAATCATGCCACACGCAACCTTGCGAGAGGATAAGGCGTATGGCAGAAGCGATGGATGGGGGGAAAACGCGAGGGGAACTCTGGCATTACGCAGGGTGAGTGATAGCAGAGAGGGGTGATTGCAACCTTCGCTCCTCGTCACTGGCAGACAGAGAGACGTAGTCTCAGAGCATCGTGGTCTCAGCTTGGGGGTGGCTAGTGGTAAATCCGTTGGGAGTCGCTGAGCCTACGATTGGGTGGAAACGAGCACCCCTCTCAACATTTGCACCCACTTCTGGTGTTATTTCTGACAATGTTTTGTATATATATTGCATCTTGAAATTTATAGGCTGGTATATGTATATATATGTATATGCTCATGGAGCTGTGAAATTGTAACTGATTTCAGTGTTAGAATGTCGATGTAGTGTTTGATAATAATGAATAGGTATATGCTTATAATAGAGGAAACCATGCATGAATTATGTTGATAAATGGATTTGATTATGCATGATCTGAACCAAGTCAGACTTCCAGTCCATCCTCAGGAATTTGTTTTCCTTTATCTGTTTCCAGGAATGCCCTGGATTAGATCTTTTCACAGAAATTTCCTTCTTAGAAAAGCTTACCAAGAACCTGGAAAAAGGACTTGGATGTGCAAGTATTAGCAACCCTGTATGAAGAGGAATGATCCTCTTCAAAATCCCAAAGTAGTAGCGTAAGGGTAAGTATTAATCAACGGATGAGATACTGTCGGGGAACCTGTTGTCATTCACGATCGTTAAATCAAAGGAATGAGCGAGGGCGTTAATTACCTTAACCCTTTTTCCTCTATCTTTGTGAGTAGCGAGGAAATATGAATCGTAGATCTCTGGGCTCCATGAGAACATCTGGACCGTTGGTTTTCCACGTCCAAAGAGCATTAGGAAAGGTCACGACATCGGGGTCGATCTGAACCGTCAGATCTTAGCTAGGAAACCTGACAGTGATTAGATCTATCGGGAGATAGACGAGGGTTAAGCCTCGTGAACTCGGGGGTTCGCGAGGTAGGAGTCCAAAGGTTGGATGCTCCAAGTCGCGAGTGGCGAAGCCACGAAAGGATTTGATCCATCCATCCGGGGAGGACAGGTGGCAGAGATCCAGGGAACTCGTGAACTCGGAGGTTCACGAGGTAGGAGTCCAAAGGTTAGATAATCCAAGTCGCGAGTGGCGAAGCCACGATAGGATATGAGCCGTCCATTCGAGGAGGACAGGTGGTATAGATGCAGGGAACTTGTGAACTCAGAGGTTCATGAGGTAGGAGTCCAAAGGTTGGATACTCCAAGTCGCAAGTGGCGAAGCCATGAGAGGATCTGATCCGTCCATTCGAGGAGGACAGGTGGCAGAGATCCAAGGAACTCGTGAACTCAGAGTTTCGCGAGGTAGGAGTCCAAAATTTGGATGCTCCAAGTCGCGAGTGGCGAAGCCATGAGAGGATCGGAACTGTCCATTCGAGGAGGACAGGTGGAAGAGATCCAGAGATCTCGCAAACTCGGAGGTTTGCAGGGTAAGGGTCCAAGTATTTGGTACTCCAAGTCGCGAGACGCAAGGAGTGAGGAAGAAGTTAGTCATTGGATCTGGGTCATAGGAGGATCGTTGGATCAGGAACCCTATCGCCTATCGCGCACTCGGGGGTTCAGAGGTTGAGTGGAGCCATTTTCGACATTAGAAGTCATGAAGTGCCGAGTGCCGAGGTTCGTGTGGATGCGTGGCAGAGCCATAAGGTGGGACCCACGTGGTCGACAGGTGGACATGCGTTGCCTAGAGATAGGAGTCAACACTCCATTGAATTCTCGCATCTTGGTGGTTCGCGGAATAGGAGGGTGAAAGCTTGACAGTTCAACCGGTGAGGTTGCGAGGTTACGAGTAGCGAAGAACCGCTAAGGGAAGAGTCAACTCAGCGTTGACCCATCGCGTCTCGAGAGATCGCAACAGGGGAGCACGAGAGTTCGACTCACAAACTCACGAAGGTGTGAGTTGCGAGAGGCGCTGACGTTTAAGCCTAGCCTACGGTTACAGGTGGGGAGGGCGCTAACAAAGAAAGGAGCTATAACCATATCGCCAGTTTGGGTGTCGCAAGATTGGAAAGGAAGAGTTGGAGGCTTTGATTCACGAACTCGTGAGATAGCGAGATTCAGTTGATCTCCCGGTGGAAAAAGGGGAGACCTCGGGATGAAGTTGGAAATTAGAAATCCCGTAGCCCGATGGTAGTTATGACCATGGTCATATAGGGGAGGCCATGCAACCAAGAGCTTAGCCTAGGAGGCTAACTGGCAGTTAAGTGAGTCGAGATGGTTGAAAACAGAAATCCCAATGGAAAAGGACCTAAGACCATGGCTATGTACAGAGAGTTGGGTAGGTATATAGAAGACCTGTGACTCGAGGATTCTCATTGTTTATAAATCATCCAAATTTTTTTTGAATTATGGTAGTGGATGTGTTACATTGGTTCTATATCCCATGCCTCTATACACAAATTAGCTGATTAGATGGGTCATATATTTATTAAGATAGATTCTAGTACTAATGCTCAAATAATCATGGTCCCTACTCAAACCTACGAGGTGAATTTGGTGCAAAAGAATCCTCAAAAACTTGGAGGAAAGAAGACAAGGAATTAGGAAAATAATTCCAACTCTAAGAAAGGTATTTCTCCCACCTAGAACACTCAGGAGGGGGGCACTAAATAAAATAAGAAGAGTTGGTTTCCCTATACGATTTGTGGGGAGGACCAACCTACTCATTAGTGTCCTAGGAAGGATGATATTCATCTCTATTGAGCACAACAAAATGCCCACCAATAGCCTATTGTCTTAACTCATCCTTTGGTAAGTACCTAAATAGATCTACAAATATAATCACCACAAATACTGAATACACAATAGATCCAGAGACCAATGTATAAGAAACCACACTTTTATTATAGAAAACCCTTGTGTTGGCATTATTGGTTATGTGTTGTCATTGATGGAAACATGAATCCAACATGTATAATAATCAGAAGAAGAGGAAGATCACCTAGTGGAAGAAGAAATTCATGATCATTGTTGATCATGATAGGATCAACAATGATCCTATGACTCTAAACCCAGGAGAGGTAGCATGCAAAGAATACATGTGCAAAATAAGTAATGAAGCATAAGGAATTAAGATCTCATGAGAGTTAACGACTGAATATCAGAGAATAAAAGAATTAACAAATTGTTATTAAAATATCAATAGAAATAATGATGAACAGATCAGAAGAAAGAAATTTAATCGAAGCTCAGAAGATATGACCCGCATGAGTCTTTCATTCTTATTTTGGGACAATCTAGGATCCTTAGATCGAGGTGAAGTCAGAGGTTGGGAAGGATCAAAATCTCAACCATCATATCGAAAGCAGGATCTTCGGATGGTTTCCCAGCCGTTAGATCAAGATTTGATCTACAATTAAGTATTAGCCATTGATATGGAATAGAAAAGTGGAACCGTTAGACCAACACGAGTCAACTTCGACGTTGACTACTCCCGAGAAAAGAAGCCCATAATGGGTAAGATTAACCAAAGGCCGAAGTCCTGAAGTGGACATGAGTCGTCTGATCCAAGGAACACTTTGGATAATATACCGACCGTTGGATTGAGTAAAGTGGAAGAATAGGATATGAAAATCCGAAGGATGGAGCCCCGAAGTCCCGAAGTGAATGAGGACCATCAGATCTAGACAATACATGATGATCGTTGGATCAAAATAGTGGTTAACTTTGGTGCTGACCACTTCGGTGAAAAAGGATTGAGAACATGTAAATTCACTTGAAGCACGGAAGAACGAAGTCATTTCTCAACCGTCGATCTAAGATACATTTCAGGAGTTATGACAACCGTTAGATCCACGAGGAGAACATGTGCCACATGAGGAGATCCACGTCAGCAAGGACATGTGGCACAATCATATGATGACAAGTGTTGAGGTGCAGTTGACATTTTAGGTATGGGTAAGTCACGAATCTAAGTGACATTTGGTAGCCACTCAGTCAGTGCCATGTCATCAAGTGACGTCAACAACTATCTCACTCTGGGAGTATGTACTTCAGGAGTTTTGACGACCAGCAAATGCTCGAAGTTCTGAAGTTTCGAAATGATTGAGAACCGTTCATCTCAACTCTTTATTAAGTTGTAATCATCGATTGTGATTGAATCCTCTAGATAAGTAAGGATCGTCCATTCATGAAAGATTAAATATGGAACGTCCGATCTACCAGTGAAAATCTGTATACGCACTTCGACGAAATCTGCTTCGGGATATTTGAAAGGTTGCAAGGCTTGAAGTACCGAAGGATGAAGTACCAGAGAACATGATCCCAACACTGGACAAATGGGGGGTAAAAATAAAAGGGGAAGAATTCCGAAGCACGAAACCTTTGTCTTATGATAGAGGAATAAGGGAGAAAGAAGAGGTAGCGCTTAAATTAATAAGCTCGTGGTTCTGCACCTATGGTCATATGAAAATGGTTTTAAGGAAGCGCGCCATACATATTTCATCTCTGTGATTCGATAGAGAATTAACACCATAATAATACAAAGAATAGGTGGAAGATCGAATATGATATGTTGACGAATTGAGGACATAACAGAAGCATGAGAACGATATAATGAGTCGATCCATGTCTGTGATCAACTCATGAAGACAAAAGAACTGACACAAAGTCATGATTAAGAGAGTTAAATCATGAGCATTATGAATAAAGGATAAGGGGAAAAATGATATTATTTAAAATTTAATTTTATCATTTAGATGAAAAGGTACAATGGTTCAATATCAAAATATGCAATGATTAAAATTCACACGAGTTGGAAGACTATATAAACAAGAAAGAATGGTGAGAATAATGTGTAGTTGAATTTGTTGAAGTATATATATTTATATATAATGAATGAAGTTTCATTCTATCAAGTTGGTTCCTGTTTACAAGCTGGGTCTTGTATGAGGATTCGATTCCTCACATCTCAGTTGGATCTGATATCAACAAAATGGGACTTGTTATGAGGGTTGGATTCCTCATTTCTCAGTAGGATCTGAGAACTACAAGATGGGTCTTGTAACAAAGAGCCGGGTCTCTCATAGTTTCTTGAAGTTGAAGATATTAAAAGATTGATCTTATGTATTCATTCAAGTTAAATAAATAAATAAAATATTTATTCTTTTATATATTGGTTTAGAAAATGAAATAAATATATGTTGTTCAGTTAATTTATGAAAAGTGGAAAATTATCCAAAGTTTTTTAACATTGATTCACCCCCCCCCTCTCAATTTCAAGTGTCCATTTCAACAATTGTTATCAGAGTGCGTGCCTTCAACACAATTTAAACACTGACTGTAGATTCAAAAGAAATGGGTGGAGAAATTTTTATCTCCACAAATGAATCTCCCTTATTTGATGGAACAAATTATTCATCATGAAGGGAAATTATGAAAAGATATCTGAAGTCAAGAGGATATGGAGTTTGGGATTCATTGTAAGTAAGCCCTGACACTTAACTACTTCAAAGAGAAAAACCAAAACTACAAAGGAGGCAAGGAGAAACAATTCAGTAGCCTTAAAAGAAATCCACGATGGATTGTCAAACCAAGTCAAAGAAAAGATGAGGGACTACAAATATGCTAAAGAATTATGGATTCAACTAGAAAATTGTTATCAGAATGAAACAAAAGAAGAAGAGAAATCCTATCAAAGTGAGGAATAAGACTCAGATCAAGAGGATTTCTGTCAGAATAAAAAACAAAAATCAGAAGAAAATAATTCTTATCAAGATAAGGAACAAGATAAAGAAAAGGAAATTTGCAATCAGATTGAAAAACATAATACAGAGAAAAATATTTCTAATCAGAATGAAATGCAGGATTTTATGAAAACCTAAGTAAAAAATGAGGAAGACAACCTCATTAAGGAATTGAGGCATACCTCAGTAATCACTAAAGAAAAATTACATAATCTTAAGGCTGATGTTACAGTTGCAATAGATGAGATTCATATGGAACCATGAAATTATATGCATATTAAAGTTCATGTGGATGTTCTTGACCATATTGAATACACAGTTATGTGCAGTTTTGAAGAGTTGGAGAAACTTCAATAGTTAGATCAATCTAACCATGAAGAGCATGAATAAAAGTTTCATCTAGAAAACAAAGAAGAAGAGATCAAAATATTGAAAACCGAAGTTACTAATCTAACATAAGAGATGGAATAATTAAAGACACACGATAGTAAAAGAAAAGAAGTACTAAAAGAAACAACATAATTGGTTAAAAATCTAAAAACTCAAATTTAAGAAGCTAAGAAAAGAAATAATCCCAGAAGATCCAAATAACTAAAAATAAAGAATCATGCTAAATGTTTGAATTATAAGCCATCAACCTCAAAATGATTCAGCTAGAATACGAGGAAGAAATCAAAATATTGAAAACTAAAGTTTTTGATCTAACAAAAGATATGGAAGAATTGAAGACATATGAAAAAACTATTAAATGCAAATAATTCTTGGATGAGACAAAATAAATTGTCATCAATATAAAGACTCAACTTGAACATGCTAAGGAAGTGGAAGAAGCCCCGAAGATTCAGTTGACTAAAAAGGAAGAAACATGCCACAAGTTGAAATCAGAAATAATCAACCTTAAGAAGTTAAACAAATACAATAATGAAAATCTAAATATTCAACTCAAGGAGGCCAATAAAAATGAATAAGCACATAGGATGCAATCATCCAAAAGGGAAGAATTATTTCACATGTTGAAGTTAGAAATATTCAATCTCAAAAAGATGAATGAAAAGAAAAATAAGATTGTCAATTTCCAGAATAGATCAACTATCCTAGATAAGATTTGGAAGAGCCAAAGATCAGCTGATGAAAAAACTAGTCTTGGATACAATAAGAAAGAAGACACTGACAAGTGGAGCACCATTTACAAACACAGGAAATGATCATCCTTCTCAAAAGGAAACAGTGCAATCACAAACCAATTAGAAGCCATGAACTTTGTTAAGGAAGGAAGCTATAGAAGTAAAAATGAAGAAGAGAATAAAATGACAGATCTCTCAAGCGAAAATAAAATCAAGAATGGGAACACCTTCAATGGCTATTTCTTTTCTTTTCATAACTTTTGCCATAAAGAAATGGACTGCAAGAAACTAGAGAAATGATATACAATAAAATCCACAAACTCAATTAGATGTTGGAGATGGAATTTTTTTGGGGACACAACAAAATTTTGTGATACAATGAGATGTTACAACTGTGATAGGTTTGGGCACAAATCCCAAATCTGTAGGAGTTCAAAAAGTCAATCCTTAAATAATTCATTCAAGTTAGTGATAAAACCTAATAAAAGTTGGAAGAAGAAAGGAGATGACAAATCTCCAAAAACACAATTAGAATGAGAAGATCCAAAAAGAAGAATATCTCATAGAGATATATGGAGAAGAAAATCTTAAGGAGAATGCAAGAAAGATGATATTACACCTGAAAATGAGAATAATAATAATAAGAACATGATGGGTGAAGGTCCTAATGAAGAATGTGAAAATCAATATGAAATAAATCACGCTCAAGAAAAGGAAGTGCCTATAAAAGAATATGGGAGAATATCAAATTCTAATGACGTTATAATTTGTTAGCAAAAGAAAGAAAAATCATTGGTAGGGTTAGTTGTAGAACACAAGAAGAGGAAAAATAAAGGTAGAAGAGAAGTTCAAGGAGTATCATTCAACAAAGGCCAATTGATAACAAAATTGGTATTAAATCAATTGGTATCAATCCTAAATAGATATTCCTGTGAAATATCAAAGAAGAATAAGAAGCAGATAAAAAAGATCAGTAAGATTCATACTCTTGTTCTATTTGACAAAGGAAAGTCAGTAAAACATCAGGAGGAGTATTTTGGTTATCAAATAAGAAAGTAATTATATTAAGTTTTGAAATACTTGATCACTACAAGTAGGTATAAAAAAGACTACTTATTTGAACAAAAATATCCCAATCAACTGAGATAAGAAGTTAGTAAATTAAAAGAGGAATAGACCTTGTTAGGAAGAGCTACACTTTTAGAAACAAAGGGGGAGTCATTCAGTTATGGAAGACAAAACATGATTGCAGGGGGAGTTACCCAAGTTTATATTTTGGTCAACAACATGTAGACTGACAGAGGTCGATCATAAGGGGATAAACCCTTTGCCATTGATGTCAAAGGGGGAGAGTAACTTCATAGGAGAGAAGCACCATCATAGGGGGAGTTTGTGTATGAAGTTAGTGTGTTTCCCTCAATGAAAAAGGGGGAGATTGTTGGCATTATTGGTTATGTGTTTTCATTGATGGCAACTTGAGTCCAACATGTATAATAATCAAAAGAAGAGGAAGATCACCTTGTGTAAGAAGCAATTCGTGATCACTGTTGATCACGATAGGATCAACAGTGATCCTATGAATCTAAATCTCAAGAGAGGTATCATGCACAGAATCCATGTACAGAAGAAGTAACGAAGCACAAGGAATTAAGATCTCAGGAGAGTTAACGACTAAAGATTAGAGCATTAAAGAATGCACAAAATGTTATTAAAAGCTCAGGAGAAATAACGATGAACAGATAAGAAGAAAATATGTTAATCAAATATCAGAAGAGATGACATACATGAGCCGTTCATTCTTATTTTGGGACAATCTAGGATCGTTAGATCGAGGTGAAGTCAAAGGTTGGGAAGGATTAAAATCTCAACCATCAGATCTAAAGTAGGATCTTCATATGGTTTCCCAGCCATTAGATCAATATTTGATCTAAATTTAAGTATTAGCCATTGATCTGGAATAGAAAAGGGGAACTATTAGAACAACAACAGTCAAGTTTGACGCTGACTACTCCGGAGAAAGGAAGCCTAGAACAAGTAATATTACCCAAAGGCTGAAGTCTTGAAGTGGACATGAGTCGTCTGATCCAAGGAACATTTTGGATAATATACCGACCATTGGATCAAGTACAGTGGAAGAATAGGATAAGCAAAGACGAAGGCTGGAGCCCTGAAGTCTCGAAGTGAATGAGGACCATCGGATTTGGACAATACATGATGATAGTTGGATCAAAGTAGTGTTCAACTTCCGCGTTGACCACTTCGGTGAAAAAGGATTGAGAACATGTAAATTCACCCAAAGAACGGAAGAACGAAGTCATTTCTCAGCTTTTGATCTAAGATACGTTTAAGGAGTTATGACAACCATTAGATCTAGGAGGAGACCATGTGCCACATGAGGAGATCCACGTCAACAAGTACACATGGTGAAATCAGATGATGACAAGTGTCAAGGTGCAATTGGAATTTAAAGTATGGGTAAGTCACTAATCTAAGTGACACGTGGAAGATACTCAGTCAGTGAGACGTCATCAAGTGATGTCAACAACTATGTCACTTTGGGAGTAAGTACTTCAGGATTTTTCACCACCAGCAAATGCCCAAAGTCTCGGAGTTCCGAAATGATTGAGAATCATTCATCTCAAATCTTGATTAAGTCGTAATCGTCGATTGTGATTGAAGCCTCTAGATAAGTAAGGATCACCCGTTCATGAAAGATTAAATATGAAACATCCAATCTACTAGTGAAAATCCATATACGCACTTCGGTGAAATATGCTTCGGGATATTTGAAAGGTTGCAAGGCCTGAAGTCTCGAAGGACGAAGTACCAGAGAACAGGGTCCCATCACTGCACATATTGGGGATAAAAAGAAAAGGGGAATAATTCTGAAGCACAAAACATGTGTCTTGTGATAGAGGAATAAGGGCGAAAGAAGAGGCAGTGCTTAAATTAATAAGCCCTTGGTTCTATGCCTATGCTCATATGAAAATGGTTTGAAGGAAGTGCCTCATACAAATTTCATCTTTGTAATTCGACAAATAATTAACACCATAATAATACAGAGAATAGGTGAAAGATCAAATATGATATGTTGACGAATTGAGGACATAGAAGAATCATGAGAATGATATAATGAGTCGATCCATGTCTGTGATAAAATCATGAAGGCAAAATAACCGACACACAATCATGATTAAGAGAGTTAAATCATGATCATTATGAATACAGGATAAAAGGAAAAATGATATTATTTAAAGTTTAATTTTATCATTTAAATGAGAAGGTACAATGTTTCAATATCAAAAGATGCAATGATTAAAATTCACACCAGTTAGAAGACTATATAAACAATAAATAATGGCGAGAAGAATGTGTAGTTGAATTTGTTGAAGTATATATATTTATATATAATGAATGAAGGTTCATTCTATCAGGTTGGTTTTATTGGATAAATTGGTGAATGTAGACATAAAATGATCCCCCTAGATCCACCTAGATCTAGAACAAAATGAGACAGGACATTGTGCTTTCCCTAAGTTTAATCATTGAATTTTCTATCAAAGAAGAGATGAGTGACATACCTTTGAATATCGCTTCCTTATGTCTTTGTTGTCCCTGCTTCGCTCCGGTGCTCTTGTGCTATTGATCCTGCAATGGAACACAAACCAACCAAAGTGAAAGCAACAATGGTATGTTCAATGAAAACCTATACATGTGATCAAGGAGTCATGTAATAAAATGAGAATGATTTTATGGGAAAGAAACATGCCACTGTATTATATTAAGTAAAAGTGGGAGATACAAACAAACCACCTTGATGTTGCAAGGTTCCCTTTTAGTGGCCCTTTGTTCCAACACACACACTAGCTTCAAACTTGCATGAAGATGACCCATAATAGCTTGATGAAACAATGGAGATCTCAAGCATCAATTGGAGTAGAGTTCCTCACACAATATTCAACCTATTCTTTACTTGATCTTGCTTTCTTTTTTCTTAACCTTTTCCATGATAAATCCATCATTATATAGGAGAAAGAGAGATGGTTAAAGAGATCAAGATGATCCCACCAAATCAGAGAAGCCAGTAGGATCTCATCCATATGAATGCCACCTCATATTCTAGAAGATTCCCTTCTATAACCTTCATGAACTTTGTCCCTTTTCTTAGTCTTAAAACGTCGCCGCACCTTGTCTATAGAGAAACCTGCGAAAATTCTACAGGCCAGGTTAAGGGCACCCTGCGGAAATCAAACATTTCTACACTATGTATTACTCTTAGCCTGTGACGTCCTTCTAAAAATAAGTTTTGTGGAGGGAGAAACCAGTTACTTTTCTCATGAAAAATATTATTTTGAGAGCCTGAACACATGCTTGTAGAACATCACTAGGGTGACCAAAATAATGTGTAACAAAATGCCCCCCAACATATGAGGCTGGAACTCGTGAATGCTAAAATACTTTGTAAAATGCGTGTGTGTGTCGGGAACAAGGAGTGCACCAATCGAGAACTTGCAAACAACCAAGAATCTATGCAATATTATACCATGTCTGAGGTAGGCATCCCCATGCTAAGAATACAAGCGATTTAAATCATGAATGTCAGTCATGGCCACCAATCATACACCATGGATCCATGTCATCAAGATTCTACATAGCCACCAGGAATACACTGTGGATCTGTGTTTTAGAAAACTCAAAATTGGACATAGCCATGAGACATAAAAAGTGGATCTATGTGTCAATACAAATCATAAATACTCCATCGCAACCTGGACCAAAATGGTGAGATCCAGGGTCTTCAACCCTGTTGTCCGCATGTACAAATCTAGCCATGTGATTATAGGTGTCAAAGTCAAACATGGTAGAAACCACTTGATTACCAGTCATTGATGAAAACCGTTAACAAGTGTGAGAGAAATCATCATTGATGTCAATGACTCCCAAAGTATCTTAGTACAATCCATCGAATGTTAATAAATGAGATGAAGTCAAACACTCGATGGAATCTCTCAATCAGGGACCAATGATGTGAATTCACTGTCGAAAGCGAAGAAACCTGGCATTGAGGCATGCAGGCTCTATGGTACTAAATTATTTCTAAGTCTTGTTCCTAGATGATTATTCGAAGTCATCAGGAAAAGACTCGTCACAGGAGGGTCTTGATGTATCCCCCATCAATGACGCGAAATAAGTAACAGATTTAGGGTAGATAAAAGTGTGAAAATGATTTGAAATTGACATAGGGAAGGCCGACATGGTAGAAATTGATAATGATAGATGGTTGACTCGATAGAGGGTTTTTTTGGACTTCTCTTGAACATATGAACAACACGACAATGGTCTTGGCAGCACTGACCCAAAGATGACCCAAGATATGAGCTTACAGAAGGTCAGACAAGAGATAAATGAATTTCCCAACTCGAGTTCAATGACGAAGGGGGTGTCATGTTCAAGAGTGACTATTACTGCCACCAACACAAATACAGAGACACATTGCTTTCCCAAATTCCCCCCCACCATTTATGGCGAGTACCTCTTTATTTTTACGCAAGATTGAGGAGGAAAACATATGCTTGTTGATGCAATCTCATCCTTTAGACGAGTCCCTCAGAGTATGTTTAACGAAACCTAAAAAGGAGTGGTTTGGTTCCATATAGGTCTTTCGATGTTTGTTTAACGAGTCCAAAGAGAGAAAACTCGGGGGTTTTTCATGTTTAGAAAGTCTGAAAAACACTTAAATATGACTCTCTCAGTTCCTTTTTCGTAAACTAGTTTAATGAGACCAAAAAAGTGATAAACTATCGCCCATCAAACATTTTCTTCAAATACTTTTACGAGCATGAAAATAACAAGGTCTCTCGACAATCTTTTCTTTTTTACGGAGCATGAAAAGCGCTTAAAAAATACTCCATAGGTTTCTATGTTAGAAAAACAGTACCACGGAGTAATAAAATAAAACAAATGCAGAAAAAAAACACAAAAGACACACAATACAAGAGAGACACAGATTTATGTGGTTCACCCAGTGTGGGCTATGTCCCCCATAGAAATTGCCAGGTCCTTCCTTTATTGTTATCCAGCAAATGAAGTGATACAACCTACAACAAAACCCGCTGTAACTTCCTCTTCTTTCTCTCACAGTCTCTTCTCTCAGAATACAATATTCACCACCATCCATAGCCGCAATACATTTCCCTAATAAAAGAGGGTTGCCTTCTAGGGAAAAAAACCCTAACATAATCTCTATCGTTAGATCTACGACCTTATAATGAACGGTTCAGATTTACAATGAAATTACAATATACTTTTACAAGGAAATTTTTGCTTCGGGGGCTTCGCCCCCGAACCCTCACTGGGGGCCTGCTTTCCCCCAGACCCCCCAGTCAGGGGGATAGGCCCCTCGGACCCCGCAGAGGGGGTACCCCCCCTTTGCACTCCCCCGTGTGGAAGAGTGTACATACTTCTGGGGTGTAAATACTTCATGGGGTATAAACACGACTGAAAGTAAAAGACCTATAAATGAGGAAGATAATCAGGCTCCACAACCAACATTCTATTTTTCGTGTTACCATGATGAGTACGAAAACACGACAAAAGTATACTCGGTTATGTTCTCACTGATTTACGAGTGCGAGAACAAACAAAGACTATGCTCGAAGTTTTTTCCTGAAAAACCTAAAAAGAATTTGTACATGTGCCAAACGAAAAAACAAATTAAGAAAAGTATTTGAATTCCATTGTTCAAGCTCTTAGATCATTCATCTGTGAATAAATACAACACTCACAATACCATTAGAACATTAGGCTTTAGGTAAAAATGAACAAAATAATAGAAAAATTCAATAGAAAAAGTAAAAAGTGAATAAATATAGGTAAAAACCCTTTTTACCATTTCATTGTCATTTTTACCAAAACTCATCCAAAAAACCCCTTTTTTCCTCAAACTTCCTCTGTCGATTGTGGGAGATACAAGAAACTATTCGATGAATGACTTCCGCCAAAGAGCTAATATTCTCATCCTCTGTCTTTTCCATGGATTAATTTTCTTTTTCACTGGTTAAAAAATAGTGTTTGAGTAGGTTTTAAGGCCGGTAGGTGCGCAGAGGGGCCACTACAGGTGGCGTATATTGGGACCTATAAAAACCATAGGTTTCTGCAGGTGTCCTTTGGTTCACCTGCAAAATTCCTGCACTGTGCATAAAGCTTCACCTGTGGCGGGAGAGAACCAAAGATGTGAAATAAAGATGTTAACTTTCTTCTTATGGCTCCCCTATAGGTTTTGACCATCAGGATGTTGGAGTGGAGGGAAAGAGAATGCGAGGATGATGATATCATTGCTGGGAATGACCCAGGCACAGTTAATGCCCTCTGGCAATGTGAGCTCCTGAAGTTCTTCAAAATCTAGGGTATGAGATCCCAACTCTGGTTGCTTGAGTACTTGGTCCACATGTGGGACGTGGATCAACAAGTTTTTGATTTGGGAGTCCACATGCTTTCCCTAGATATCGAAGATATCTATTTTGTGACGGAGTTATCACACGATGGATCCCATGTGACTTTGACAAGAAGAAGAGGGGGCAATTTACCAATGAGTGAGTATGTGAATAATTATTGTGATCCCGATGTTGAGAGACGTAAGGGAAAGGTTGCCATTAGGGGTGTCCGAGATTTACCCTTAAAGACTATCCTGTTAACTATTGCACGTATGGTGGGGAGTGAATCTCCTCACATGGCCCTCCAGAGCTATTTCCAGTATGCAGTGGAGTGCATGGAGGCCCAGTTATTCAACTGGTCTGACGGGGTTCTTCTTAGTATGAAGAAACAGATGAAAAAGTGAAAGAAAGGGGACCTGAATCAATTCGGGTATGGATCTATTTTAGTATCCTTCTTCCTAGAGAGGGTTCCTCATTTACGTTTATAGGTAGAGTGGGGTCTGCCGGCCCCACAGGATCGAAGGATTAAAATATGGTGCGACCTCATGGCTCGGCACGTGGCAGGCCCTATTGTCAATTACAACAATGTATTCTTTGATTGGTTGAGGCCTCAGCTACTGATGGTAGATGATTAGGCCTATTCCTGTTTGGCTTTCAGAGGCGACTTGAACTTGGTTCTACCCAAGGATTCTCAAGGTGGAAACATAGGTAAGAAGTACATTTTTGTTTTTATGATGTTTTTGTAAATTTCAAAAATATGAAATGTTTTTTTATGTTTTTAATTCGAGGACCAATCAAAAACTCTTTGATAATGCAGATGTAGGACCACACCAGCCTCCAGGTACATCCCCCATTCAGAGATGAGGGGAAGCAGCCAATGCAACAAGATGGGATGCTGGTGACTATGAGGCAATCA
>JASDQU010105770.1:65103-85625 GCA_032191745.1 Picea mariana | reverse complement strand
ATGTGATTGTATTTATAAATGTCTCAAATGTTTGTATAACACATAATTAGCTAATGCATTTGTTAATGTATTTAGACATCTAGGAATGTGTTGATATTCAATATAATCAAAATAAATTTCCAAGAGGCGAATTCGTAAATATACCCTTAACAAAGTAGGACTCCAAATAACATATACATTACTTAATTGTAGTACTTCTAGTTGCAAATCGAGTCGTACGACAAGGTGACAGATTCCAAGTGAAATAATGCCGGTCAACAATTCGATGACTTCACTATATTCCGCGATATTCTTAGTTGCATTACCAAGGCAGACACCATGTAGACTGATTAATTCATTCATAGGTGCGTAGATTTCCCAAGAAACAGATGCTAAGTTCTGAGTACTATGACTAGCGCCATCGATTAAGCCAATGTAGGGTAGCGAAGACACCGACATATGGAAACCAAGCACAACGCAAGGTAAGCAGTTGGGGGTCGAAACCAAATAACGAAAAAGCACACAAAAGTAGCACCCACGAGTATGATACAGTAAAATGCAAGAACTCATGCAAATATAACCTAAGCATAGTACTTCTTCAAGTAAATCCCATTTCCTGGTTCACTCAAAGGAATGCCATCATAATCCACTAATTCATAAGCTCCCTTCTCCAACACTCGTTTGACGATATATGGGCCTCACCACATAGCCTCCATTTTTTCGGCCCCTAGTAAATCACAATCTTGTTCGTAGAGGAGAACTAGATCACCTTCAGAGAAAACACGTGGATTGACATGCTTGTTAGATTGGGCTTTGACATGCTTTTTCTGAGCTTCAATAACGAGGGTGGTTTCACGATGGGTTTCATCTAATTGCATCAGGTACAATAGACGTTCCTCTTCGGCTGAGGTGTTGGGAAGAAGTTCAATGGCTAGCTTCAAAGATGGTATCTCACATTCAATTGGCAGGACAACTTTGATACCATACACTAATTGGAAAGGTGTAAATCCCATGGCAGGCTTCACGGATGTCCGATAGGCCCATAATGCTGAAAACAACATTGTGTGCCAACTTGTTTTATGAATTCCTATTATCCATCGAAGCATAGTGATAAGAACTTTGTTTATTGCTTCAACCTGGACATTGGCCTGTGAATAGTAGGGGGATGAGTTTTCATGCTGAAGACCCAACTTTTCGGTAAGCCCAGATATCATGAAGTTTCAAAAATGGCTACCGTGATTAGTGATGATATCTTGCGGGATTCCAAATTGAGTGATGATATGATTGAATATGAACACGGCTGCAGTTTTTCTGGTATTATCGAATGTAGGCATCGCCTCAACCCATTTAGTGAAATAATCCATGGCTACGATGATGTATCTATGCCCCCCGGTCGAGTGAGTGTTACATGTCATGAATTCAATGCCCCATTTTGTGAGGACCAACGAAAACTACAGGGGTGTAAAGGAGCGGGATGAGATCTTATCTTGTTATTATACGTTTGACACACATGATACTTTTGGACAATAGTAATAGAGTCTTTAAAAAGAGAAGGCCAGAATTACCCTGCTCGTAAGATCTTTTGGGCAGTGGCATACCTATACATATGACCGCCACATGCTCCAGAGTGGTAGTCATTCAAATATTTCTCAGTCTCATCATAGGTGAGACAACGTTGAAAAATAGACTCAACACTACGACGATAAAGAGTGTCACCGAGAATTATGTATTGACGAGCTTGATACCGTATATGACGACGGTCTGTGCTAGAAATGTCAAGCTGGAAAGTTTGAGTTTGGAGATAGATGATAATATCTCCGTACCATGCATCATTATAATTGATCAGAAAAAGGGATTCATCAGGTAAGGAATCCTCTGCCACGTTTTCTATTTCAGTGGAGGGAAGGTCACATATGAGTTCGGCGAAAACCAATGATTTCTTAGACTTAGCATGTTCAAACTCTAAGTATAACTCTTGGAGAATCACAATACATTTGGAGTACTTTCCCCCTATAAATTGGCGGGTAAGGATATGCTTCATTGGGTTGCGATCAGAAATCACAGTGGTCCAACGTAATAGGATATAATGACGGAAACGTTGGACAACTTGAACAACTGCAAAGGCTAGTTTTTCCACATGTAGGTATTTGGCTTCAGTAGTCTTGAAAATCCGACTCAAATAATAAATTACATGTTCATTGTGGGAATCATCTTCTTGGACTAAAACCATGGCAATGGTAGAGTCCGCAGTGGCGAGGTAGAGGAAATAGTCTCAACTATAATCGGGTGGGAAAAGCAGTGGTGTACAGGTTCAGAAAAGTTTCAAAGCTTCAAAGGCTTTGTTGGCAGTTTCATCCCATACAACCTCGTAACCCTTCTTCAATAGTCAAGTAAATCCTAGTGTTAACTCAACGCAATTGGGGATGAATCGACGCAAAACATTTGCCTTCCCTTGCAAACTTTGGAGATAGCAAAGTGTAGAAGGAGGATGTACATTAAGGATAGCCTCAACCTTCAAAGGGTCCACCCTAATTCTATGAAGTGACACAATAAAGCCCAGAAGTTGGCCGGACTCCACACAAAAAACACATTTGTGTGGGTTTAAACATATATGATAGTAACGACAGCGAATGGAAATGGCTCGGAGATGGGCCGGGTGATCTTGGCAGCGCATGGAATGGGCCGGTAGATCATCGAGATATGGTTGTACGATGTGCTTGATATCATGAAAAGCATAAGACATGGCACCTTGAAAATTTTCCCTAGCGTTCTTTAAACCGAAAGGTAATTTCCTGTAGGCAAAGGTACCCCAAGGATAGATGAAAGCAGTCTTGTGTTGATCTGTGGGAAAAATATTAATCTGATTATAGCTGAAGAAACCGTCTATTAAAGAGAATATTTCACTCTCGACGCAATCGTCAATGATCTGGTTGACGAAGGGGGTTGGGTAATTTTCCTTAGGACACGCTTTATTAATATCCCTATAATTGACACATACATGGATCATGCCTTATTTTTTTATTGACGGAAACTAGATTGGATACCCAATCAGTTAAATCCACAGGATAGATAAAGACGTCTTTAAGAAGTTTTTCGACTTCGAGCTTGATAGCATTGGCTTTACGAGGGTGGACTGGGCGAAGTCTCTGCCGAATGGGTTTATCATTTGGGTAGGTCTTAATTTCATGCACAATGATATCGAGATCAATACCCAACATATCTTCGTAGCTCTAATCGAAAACATCACGGAATTCTTGAAGTATAGCTTTATCAGTGACTACTTCATCATCAGAACATGCGGCTCCGTTGTGAAAATTTTCTACGACTCCAGGTTTAATGAATATCTCAAGAGGAATGGTGGGTGAAATCTAACTCAGGTTCCCTTCATATATCACGTTGTGGGATGATTCGAGAATAAAGGAAATGGCAAAAATGGTCTACAGAGTCGAAATTCATTGATAACTCTCTATGGTGTGTTGTTGTAGGAAGAGAATGGAATGATGATGTCCATCCTGCCATGGGGTGTCTTCTATGGACATAACTGACATGATCATCTCATCCGTAGGAAATATGACGTGAAATGGATCAGGAGATGAATCACCAAGAGAGGGAGTAGAAGGGGTTGTCGATTGAATGGATTGATAAGTGGATTCAACTGGAATTAAAGGCATTTGTTCGCCATAGCTACAAAGATAATCACCAGGATCAGGTACTACCCATAGGTCATGAGACATGGGGGTTTCACGGATGAAAGTGGAAATCATGTTGATTGAGGTGACAAAAGGAGGCAGAACATCGGGTGGTGCTATTGGGAAGCTACCCATTAAAGTGGAATATTTAAAGAGACCCACACCGATGTTCTCATACCCAGGAGGTGTCTTCGATATAAATGATATGTTCTTAGTATGAGAATTATAGTTAAAAGAGGCCAGTTGGTCGATAGTAACTACTTTTCCTTGGTGTGGGAAATGTAACACGCGAAAAAGTGTGGACACAACTGCACACATGGAATCAATCCAACTATGGCCAAGTAAGAGGTTATAGTCAAGAGGTGCATCAAATACCTCGACCTCTACATTGACCAATTTGCCTTCCAACGTAATAGACAATGAGGAAAGAACACCGTAAGGTTTAAAACCAGAACCATTGAAAGCCTTAAGTGTATTGTGTGATTCGGTGAGGGGGGGAGAGCCAGTGGCTTTCCAATAAGCAACAAACATGCCACACATTGAGGCACCCTCATCAATAATGGCTCTACAGATGTTCTTGTTCTCGACAACAACTTGAATCTGAAACGCTAACTGAGGAGGTAGCCTTGGAATGTGATCTTCCAAGTAAAACATTATCAAATTCGTATCTATGAGATCAATTCCATCGATGGATTTTAAAAGTGCCTTCCATTGAGCGGGACAAATTTGAAGGACTTCGAGAGATGACATCGCAGAGGGTGCTTGCACAAGATCTTCTACAATACTATATTTTTGAGTAGCACGTGCATGAGGATTGAAGGCAGACTTCCGAACAATTCCCTTTGGAGGAGGGCAGAGAAATGTATCGGGACCCGGTCGTTCGAGATGAAGAAGACCATTGGGAGGGGAATTTTAAGGAGGCAGTTGAACCAAAGAAGGTGGTAAATTGTCAAATTTCTCCTTTGAAGGAGAATAATCTTTGGCTCGAGTGGTGATGGCAATGTTGTTCTTGGTAGAATTACTAGTACACATAAGGACATATGAAGTGGTGGAAGGAGAGGGTTGGTTATGAATGACCAATTGGGCCTGCTATTGAGAGGGGAAAGGTTGTGAAAAAACGACAGGTGTGGGAGGCTTTCTGGTCCCTTGAAGGAACTTAGTGACCTCAACACGTCTTGGACAGTCTTTTGTGTAGTGATCATCACCACAGATAAGGCAAGGATATTGAGGTTTATGCTTATCCTTATCATCAACAGACTGTGTCTTGGGTTTATCGGATTGTGGATTATTATTTCTATCCTCCTTATTCTTACCCTTTCCTTTTTTACATTTATTTTTTCTAGCAGGAGTGGATTGAATGGAGTTAACCTCAAAAGTTTTGTCGGTGGAATGAGTAGGAGTCAGAGCACTTTGAACATTAGAAGCAGGAGATTTGGGATTGGTGTGAGTGACCGACATGGATGTAGCATCAGTGTGGAAAGTGCCAATCATGCCATCAACAACATGAGAAGTTGTTGGGGTTTTTGAGGTAGCGGTGGTAGAAGGGCGAGGAGCATCAGGGATTAAGTTGTATAGAGTGCCCATTTGCGAATAAACAAGATCTAGGTACTGAGCGTGACTGATAGCTTGTTATTAAGTGACAAATCCACTCATGGAAATATCACGAGAGATTTTATTCACGAATGATTTAGTGAACCATTAAGCCAATAACTGATCAGGAAGGTCGAGTTTGATCAAACATCGTCTTCGTCTCCATTCATGGATGTGATCGAAAATATGAGTGGCCGAAGATTGCTTAAAGGAGCTCAAAATATTGGTTCCGATCTCATAGCAAATTGGCAATTGGTAATTCATGAGAAAAGCCATGGCGAGGGTATTGAATTCGTTAAATAAGCCTCGTGATGATTCTATGTACCACTTTGTAGCCGAACCTATGAGAGTTAGTTGGAAGAGTTGTAAGAAAATGGAGTTGTCCATCAGAGAGTTGGACGAGCACCAAAGGTGAAAAGTCATGACATGGTTGTTTGGGTCTTCTCCCAGTTTACCGTCAAATTTGGGAATGTCAGATGGTAACTTGGCTGGTATGATGGGCCAATGGGGAGAATGTAAGATACGATCATTCAATATTCTAGACAAGTCGGGTAAATCAAAAGTGGCTAAAAAGGGAAGCTGTCAATTCACTTGAGGGTACTAGTGACTTTGGGGAGGAAGTCTTGTCGTTATACCAGTAGGAACGTAAGAAATCTGCTTGTAAGTTGAAGTTCTTGACAGATTTGGATGTGTATGTGGAGGCATGTAGCCCATGGGGTTGGGTTGGTTGGAAATGTTCCCTTGAAAAGGAATACTAGAGTGAACATGTGGACCCCAAGTGGGATTCAAAGAACTTGGATACAGCTGGCCCGAGTGAGGGGGAACAAAAGAGCTGACTTGAGGCTATTTCCCCCCAGATGATTGTGGATTTCCTTGTTAAAGGAGGTTACAAAGGTGGGTGTGTGATCCGGATGTGTTCTGTCCATATAGTGGGTTATAGAGTCCAACCGGAGGCTGTCCTCCAAGTGGAGGATACCCCCCAACATTATATTACCCTCCAATGGGAATCTAGTAAATAAAAGTGAATGGATGATGGGTGCTTCCAATTAGATTGGAGCCAATAGGTCCAGATCCCACAGGAAAAGGTGGATAAGACCCTCCGGAGAGGACCTGGGAAGGTGTAGGAACAAAACTGGTAGCAACATTATACCCAGGTGGAACAAAAATTCCAGAAACTCCGGATGGAACCTGGGTAGGGATGGCAGTGGAAGGATTCAAAGCTTGGTACCCAGGAGGAAGTGACGGAATATGTCTAGACGAAAGTGGTGTACCAATGGGAGCTTTGTAAACCACCACATTTCCAGTGGGAATAGTTTTAGCATGTGGGACCATAGTAGCATGGGCCATCTGGAGAGAAATGTTAAGTGAGGACCAACTGACTGTGTGTCAGGAACAATAGTGATGTTGCTGGTTGTACCAATAAAATGGTCTAAAGTTATTGTGTAGGTAACAGGCATTTCGGGCAGTTGGGAGATGACAGGTATATCGTCACCTATCCATGAACCATAAAGGTCCCGCACCTGATGAGGTAGGATTCTAAATATGTTGGTAGTCCAAAGGGGATCTCCGAATCCAAGGCCTGAATGGGGTCTGGTCGGTATTCCAGAAGTGTCAAAAACAAGTTCTTCTGATGAATTCAGGTGGAGAATACGTCTCTCGTATCTAGGAGGTATGCAGAAAGCCTCGAGGGAATAAGAAATTATCAGGAAACTTGCTAAAGAGGCGGGACCTTACTCATGTGAGGTTATAATGTCCTAGACCTCGCTCTGTTGAGGTGATCCCTCCGGTGAATTAGGAGGAAAAGGTTGGTAACTTTCCGGATCTTCCGGGGATAGGCCTTGCATCCTTCACGAATGACGTAGAGGGTCTATGTTGGTCCAACCAAATATTTTACGCAAAACATCTATGACCAACTACATAAACAAACAACACTCACTAATAAAATCTATAAAGCAAACTAGGAAAACAAACCTTCTTATGTCAAAGTAACTAGCTGGTGATGAAATCCAATGTCACAAAGTTGAGACAAGAAGGGCCTAGGATAGAGCGGGTGGAAAAGTTACATTGATAACCTGTTTAACGGACTTACAACCTGGTGCAAGCTGCCACACATAATCGTGGGTATTCCCTCAAAGGATCTCAAGTGAGTTTGGCCAACGTCGATTCTAGGTACCGTGAAGACTTGCCCCTCCACAGTCACCTCGTGTAAGACCCTAAAGATATAGGCTACTACAATAATGCTTGGGGAAACAATTGATAGTCTGATTCATGCACAAGGGCAGTGTATCTAGCCCGGAATCAACTCAAAAGGGTTCCACGCATAATTGTGAGTATACCTTCAAGGGACCCTCGTAATACATGCAATCTCTACACTAAGACCAACAAAGCAGGGTGAGTAACTCTGCCAACCTTAATGCGACCTCAAGTTTGACCCTTGTGTGAGAAGGGCTTCCCAGGACAAAATGTTGTCAATGGATTTGAACACTCCCTATTACAAGATGCTATAGTGTGTTTTATTGTTTGGAGAGTGTGCCTCACAACCTATTCCAAAGCGCTAGCCTAGCTAATGTTGGTGGAAAGAGCCATAGGAAATAGAAGTTACTAATTAAATTTTATAATTACGCAGTGTTTTAGAGGCCGTTGTTTACTCAAGAGGGAGAATGGAGATGAAATTGATGTTGTATGAGACCTTGAACCAATACTATGCAAATAGAGATGAATGATGCAATCTTTCGTTCAATGAAATCTATCTACAATTGGGAGAAAGTATTTTTCCGGAAATATGAAAGCTATGAAATATATTTCCTTTTTGTTGAATGAACACAATTTCAAACAATCATAAGCAATGAAATTTCTCAATTTGTTCTCTTGTAAAAGAAAATTTTGAATGCAAAAAATTTCGTATGGATGATTACTTAAAAAGAATAAATGAATTTAAATTCTTCCTTTCCAAAACCGAAACAAGGGTATAATGAAGAGAGAACAAGTAATCACAAAAAATAGGTATACCCAACAAATACCCAAACCAAACTTTCAATGAAGATAAAAATAAGGATGTCAATAAAATATTTCACTAAATGCAAATGAAAATGACTTTCCAATCAACAAGAAATCCATAAAATGTAAACAATCCAAAACCTTAAATCAAATCAAAGACTTTCATCAATCAAGAACTCATATCTCAAAATCGGGGATTATATCCTTGTTGATAAAAATCAAGAAGCAAAAAATTGTGAAATGACAAAGAGGGGTTCTCAATCTCTGAAAAACCAATGAACAACAAGTATTAAGCTCAAAAATTAGTCAGATACAGGCTCCAAAAGTTCCTACTAGATGATCAAAGGAAAAATGGGTATCAAAAGACAAAAAGACCCAATCCAAAAATTTTTACAGACAATATCGTAGACCAGCAGTAGGGTATAGTGAGGGAATTAAAGGTTTCCATAGGATATCTATAGAGTAGGGTGCGGAAATTCCGCACTAGGATAAACAGTCAGGATGCAATGATCAAAGTTTTCTGCAAGCTATATATAGAATACAGTGCGGAAATGCCTGTAAACAAAAGAAAATTAGAAAGAAGGCAAAGAGTCTAAATGAAATTTTAGATTCAGAGAGTCTGGATGGATCCTTTACAGACTCAGAGACTGAAATACAATGAAAAGAAGTAGGCTAAGGGAAAATGGACATCAAAAACCACAAACAGGTCGTATCCCCAGTGGAGTTGCCAATTTTGTTATTAGATAAAACGGTGAATGTAGACATAAAATGATCTCCCTAGATCCACCTAGATCTTGAACAAACCAAGACAAGACATGGTGCTTTCCCTAAGTTTAATCATTGAATTTGCTATCAAATAAGATATGAGTGACATACCTTTGAATATCGCTTCCTTATGTCTTTTTTGTCCCTGCTTCGCTCTGGTGCTCTTGTGCTATTGATCCTGCAATGGAACACAAACCAACCAAAGTGAAAGAAACAATAGTATGTTCAATGAAAACCTATACATGTGATCAAGGAGCCATGTAATAAAATGAGAATTATATTATGGGAAATAAACATTCCACCGTATTATATTAAGTAAAAGTGGGAGATACAACCAAACCGCCTTGATGTTGCAAGGTTCCCTTTTAGTGGCCCTTTGTTCCAACACACACACTAGCTTCAAACTTGCATGAAGATGACCCACAATAGCTTTATGAAACAATGGAAATCTCAAGCATCAATTGGAGTAGATTTCCTCACACAATATTCAGCCTATTCTTTACTTGATCTTTCTTACTTTTTGCTTAACCTTTTCCATGAGAAATCCATCATTATATAGGAGAAAGAGAGATGGTTAAAGAGATCAGGATGATCCCACCAAATCAGAGAAGCCAGTAGGATCTCATCCATATGAATGACACCTCATATTCTAGAATATTCCCTTCTAGAAACTTCGTGCACTTCGTCCCTTTTGTTAGTCTTAAAATTTTCCGCACCTTGTCTATAGAGCAGCCTGCAGAAATTCTGCAGGATAGGTTAAGGGCAGCCTGCAGAAATCAGGCATTTCTACACTGTGTATTACTCTTAGCCTACGACGTCCTTATAAAAACAAGTTTTGTGGAGGGAGAAACCAATTACGTTTCTCATGCAAAATATCCTTTTGAGAGCCTGGACACATGCTCGTAGAACATCACCAGGGTGACCAAAATAATGTGTTATAGTTGGTGCCTGTTTACAATTTGGGTCTTGTATGAGGATTGGATTCCTCACATCTTAGCTGGATCTAAGATCAACAAGTTGGGACTTGTTATGAGGATTGGATTCCTCATTTCTCAGTTGGATCTGAGAACTACAAGCTGGGTCATATAATAAAGAGTTGGGTCTCTCATAGTTGATTGAAGTTGAAGATATTCAAATATTAATCTTATGTATTTATTCAAGTTAAATAAATAAATACAATATTTATTCTTTTATATATTGGTTGAGAAAAATAAATAAATATATGTTGTCCAGTTAATTTATAAAAGTAGAAAATTATCCAAAGTTTTGTAACATTGATTCAACCCCCCCTCTCATTGTCAAGTTTCAATTTCAACACCTTGAGGTAGGGAAACACCATACAATGGATCCTATTATGGAAGGGATCCTCTCCTATGCACTTTCCTCTTCAAGGGGGCTTCCTCTTATTGAGCTACTGCTCCAAATACAAAAATTCTCTTCATATCCCATTACATTGCTTTAACCCCTTTATATAATGCTACCATCGCCTAAGAACACTCTAGAGGATGATTCTTTTATAAGAATAACCTTCTAATAAGTCCTCTTACATTTATTATATCTAACTACCCATTTATTATATCTAACTACTATAGTGGGCCTTATTTAATAATATAGTGGACGTAGTGCACTTTACATTCAATGACCTCAACTACCTCTCTATCTACCTAACATTCCATCCCCCTTATGAAAGCATTGTCCTCAATGCTTGTTATGAGGGTGTACAACTATATACCAGGATCCCATGGATAAGTGTAGACCATAGTGTTGAAGTAGACTAGAGAACCATGGTCCCATGTAGAAATGAAAGCCACCATGCTGAACTAGTCCAATCACCATTGTAAACTAGGGTCCCATGTCAAATTGTTGATGTGAACTTCACACAGAAAATTTTGGAACCCAATAACCAACTAAAAATGATGCTCCAAAGATTGACACCTATCATGTGGATCCAAATAAGAAGATCCATCCACATAGTGGGAAAATGTCATAGCATAATTTGGAAGGAATAATACCACTGTAGAATATGTAGGTTGGACACTGGTAATAATGATTGGCACTTGATTTATCACATTGGTATTCTCTACAAAACATGTAGTAGAGTCATCAAATAAAATATGAAAGTGGTTGACATCCCAAAAATGACAACTATCCATATACCAATCATCACAATTGGCCTCAAAATCATACCAAGCATAGACTTCATGATTATATTCATCCTTGATGTCCACCATAAGATATCTCTCCTACATGGTAGCCAAGGAATCCTGAATACACAAAAACTATCCTTGAGGCCATTTGCAAAGTCATGTAATTGGGCTTTGAATGCTTCAATCATCTGTAGAATTTCCTTGAGAGGTTGAGAGTGAATAACCATTGGAAACACCACATAAAATATGGAAAAATAAATATCTGGAAATTCTCTATCCAATGGGTTTGATTTGGTAGCAATTCGAGCACCCTGTGGAAATTTATGGACTCTGCAATGTTGCCGCTGTCACAAAACCCCCCAAAAACGATTGATTTTAAATCAACGATATATTCACTTCTATAAGTACGATTTGGATGATTGTTTTTTTGAATTTGGGTGAAATTGTGAGAGGAACTCAAATATCTTTTTTTTTGAGAAAATTCTACCCCAGGTGCTAAAATAATTAGAAAAATCTCATGGCCGTCCGCGGAAAAAAACCCTGAAAAATAAGAGATTTTAAAATGCCAATATCTTTACTTTCCGAACTTCGTTTTGGATGTTTTTTTTTTTAAATTGGTTTTTTGTAAGAGGAAATCAGATATAAAATCAATTTCTACAATGTTTTCACAAAAAATACACATAAATCATCTAGAATGTCTCATCCCTCTTTGGCTTCTCCGGAAAAAACTGCAAAAATAGAAAAATAAGTTTTCCCACAATTCTTGCCAAGGAAAGTGCTCTGATACCAATTGGTAAGTACCTAAATAGATCTACAAATATAATCGCCACAAACAATGAATGCATAATAGATCCAGATAGAAATATAGAATAAACCACATTTTTTTTATAGAAAACCCTTGAGGTAGAGAAACACCATACAATGGATCTTATTATGGAAGGGATCCTCTCCTGTTTACTTGCCTCTTTGAGGGGGATTCCTCCTATTGAGATACCACTCCAAATACAAAACTTCTCTTCATATCCCATTACATTGTTTTAACCCCTTTATATAGTACTACCATCACCTAAGAACATTCTAGAGGAGAAATATTCTAGAAGCATAACCTTCTAAGAAGTCCTCTTATATTTATTATGTCTAACTACCATAGTGGGCCTTATTTAATAATATAGTGGACCTGGTCCACCTTACATTCAATGGCCTCCACTACCTCTTTAGCTATCAAGATGTGTAGTGTCATGTACATAGGTGTGTGGTGTGAGTGTTTTTTGTTTTGCATATATCATATCCAAAAAATCCAAAAATGTTTTCTTTTTTGAGATTTCACTATGCATTTTGACCCTCAGAATCTAGTTTACATGTGTTGACATGATTATGTGTATTTTTTTACAAATATGGTGACTTCCACTGAACGTGAGGTATGTGTTTTCTAAACTGACATATAGGGATAGGTGTTTCCCTACATTTCCCATTTTGCATTATTAACCATCAATTCTACCATCACAACACCTTAGGTTCGATCTCGTTGGGTTGTGACAATAGCCACTCCCTTTTGCATGTCATAACTTGTTCATTAGTGCCTACCCTTCACGGGTTCCCTAGCTAGAACCTAGATTTATATTTGGTGACAATGCCACATTTTTCTATAGGCTTGGGAGCCCTCCTTTAGCCCCTCCATGACTTGAAGATTGAGACTCATTCTTCTCTCTTTGTATATATTCTGGCCATATCCCTTGGGGGATTCCCCAAATTTTTTATGGTTTCTTAATGGTCACCTATGCATTTTTTCTCGCATCATTTATTCTTCCATTGCACTATTGTTTTTCTTAATCCTTCTTAATTCTATTGCAGTAGCCTTTGACCATCTGCCTCTTGCATTATTTGGCCTCCATTTTGCATCCACCTACCTAGGGAGAGAAAACCTACTATGAGTGGATCTCACTTTCCTATACCATTGCAATCATTTTTCTTAGGTCATTTCCATGCGCTTGGAACATAGGAGTATGATGTCAAGCCACTCGTTCTCTCCCGCTGAGTATACTTTCATCACTTTTTCAGACTCATAAAAGGACATGAAAAAGGTACACACTGAGAATACTTGCATCGTTCTTTCATGATATTTAAATCATGAAGGAGACCGAGCATAATTTTATTCCTCTTTCGTGCTCATTAAACCATGAAGGAGGCTAAAAAGAAAAAGACTGATGCGGGGGTTTCACCATTGGTCTATTCTCAAAATTGCAACGTCATTCAAGTTTCCACCTATTTGAGTCCTCGTCATAAAGTTGGGTTTTAGCTTGCCTAGGAGGCATCCCAATTATATGAGCCAGAGATACTCCTATGACCAGTTATTCTGCCATTCATTATAGAGAGTGCTTCAATGCCTCCTACATTTTTGTACTATATTCGTCCAACTCTTGTGTCTCACTTCCAAGTCACCATTGTGTTGTGCTATATGTTCAAGGGAAGTGTAATCTTGAGCCGTCCATCTACTCTCCCAAGCCTCTTCCAAGGATCTATATAACAAAGGCGAGTCTAAAGAAAGAAGAGGAGAAGGAATCAAGAGTAATTTTATTATTTCCATTTGTGGATGAGATTTTCCATTCACAACAACGAGAAATCAAAGTTTCTATCCTAATTAAGAAGCCGAGGAGAAGAAAGGAGCAATGGGTCAAAGGAGAAATTACATCCACATCGAAAGGTATGAGATTGATGTAATTTCTTGATTTTAATCTATATATCAGTGGTTCACCCCCAAATGATTTGTATTTCATTGTAAAAATACTTGGATATGATCTTATGCTTGGTGGATCAGAATAGATCTATATAGATTAATTATTTCTAAGATAGGGAGAAGTAGTATATTGGTGTTGTTTGTTGCTTGTGTGTATGGAGCTGGTTGCAGGAGTTGGAGCTGCATTTCAGGAGCTACAACATCTAGGATACACATGAACAACCTTCAGAGACAGGGTATGCTAATCTATCCTTTCTTGGTGTAAAAGAGATTTCTTGTCTTAGATCTAGGAAACCATAGAAATCTAAAATTCTTTCTGTCTAAGATCAATAGGAATATCCTAGGGAGATCTTGCTATGTACTCAGTGAGATCCCTGTGATATTTTGTCCCATGAAAAAAAAACTAAAATTTTAAACCTAACACCGATCCAAAATTCAAATGCTCATCATAACCATTGTATGTGTCTCATTTCCATTAATTCTTAACTTTTTTTCATTGTACTATCAAATTAGCTTAACTACTAAGGAGTTTCCCAAATATGATCAGGTTTGAATCTATTTAACTCATGATGGTGTAAGATTTTTCCCATTTTCTTTATAAGTGGTCAATTTTATTTTGGTATTTTTGCGATAAATTTTGATCCCCGATCTCCTTATTTTTGGACAGTTGGCTTCTATTGATGTCAGAGGGGGAGAGTGAGACACATTGATGAGGAGTAATGGTCACATCAGGAGCATGAGTGTTGGAGCATCAATGTTTCCATCAATGTTGGTGTTGCCATCAATGCCAAAGGGGGATATTATTAGACAATTGGTTGTAATTTATGTCAACCCTTGGAGAATTTTGGAATCCCTAGAGATGTGGTTGCGATTGATGGTGAGTAAGTCTGACAGGAGGAAGTACATGTACACAAGGAACAACAACTGGAAGAGCCAGTTCAGACAACACTAGTCAAGTATCTACACCACGCAGAGGAGGTAGTAGTTCAATATTCAGAATGGAAGGACATGACCCTACCATCAGGTTACTAGAATTTAAGGGAGAAGTAGAGGAAGACCCTGAGAAGCACTTGTTCATTTGTGCAAAGATCTAGGAAGAAAAACAAATCACTGATGAAGATACCAAACTCACGCAGCTATCCATTACGCTAAGAGACTGCGCACTAGACTGGTACATGAGTCTAGACACAAATAGTGCCCATGGGATGACCAGGACACTGAAAGACATTAAGAAGTTACTTATTAATGAGTTCCACAAGCTGAGTTCAGAGGATCAGTACATGAACAAGATGATCAAAATAAGACAAAAACCAGGACAGTCTGTATGGGAGATTGACCAGAGATTCAAGTGAATGAAGGGAAAGTTAAAATACCTCATGATCGATATGCAACATTGGCACATGTTTGTCAATTCACTACTCCCACACCTAAAATACCCTTTACGACAATAGAAATTTCAAATGCAGGCAGAGGATGTGAAGGCAACCTTGCAACTAGAAGAAGACCAATACCAAAAGACAGACCCAACTATCAAAGAACTGAAGGAGGATTTGAAGAATCTCACATTCCAGCTGAACCAAAATAAGAACAAGAACAAACGAGAAGTCGTTTGGTGTACCATGTGTAGGACGAAAGGAAACCAGAAGAACAAATGTCCAATGTTTGTGCAGTATATGTTATAGGAATGTCGAATTCATTACCAACGAGAGGATTAGGGTGAAAAATATGCAAGAAACTGGGTCAAGACCCTTATCACTGCATGATGATGCATAAATACCAGACAGTTCCAAAGACTTCATATTTCACCTTTTGCAAGTCAGTGGGCCACGATGATAAAGATTGCAAAACTATGGAGATGATGCGAGAAAGGACATCAAATGCATATAGGGTACAGACCAAAATGATGATTGGGAAAGAAATGCCATAGTTAAATCAAGCCCTAATGCCATACAAAACTGCACAACAATAGTATAATATTGTGCAACAACCATACAATAACGCAAAACCATAGTACAACCCGACACAACCCCAATACAATACCGCACAATATAATCAGGTGCCTCAGTATAATGTGTTGAGAGGTGATCGAGTAGGCTACAGAGGAGGAGGATGAGCCAGAGGAGGTTTCAGATGAGGTAGAGGACCAATCAGATGTCACAATTGTCAGCAACTGGGACATTATGCAAGGGAATGACCGCTTAGACCAACAATTTTTATGTATTGTCGCGCATCGGACCATGATATAGAGGAATGTACGACACTACTAGTGAAGATTCAGGAAACGAGGAACCAAAACAATTAGAATGTTCAGCTTATTTAATCTGAAACAAGGGATGAAGGATGAAATATCAATATAGTTACCCGCGGAGGAGCTAAAACAGGCACTGATGTAGTTCGACATGAACCAGCGCAAAACCAATGGATAAAGAACACTGAACCAAGAAAGTAGTTCAACGTGCAAAAGGAAAAGGAGAACTTTAAGGAGGCCAGAAAAGAATTTCAGAAGGAGGACACAATGTTGACTTCAACTGTGCAACCACACATGGAAGCATTAGAATATGAGATGCCTCCATCATTGGATCATACCAACGAAATGAAGCCCACGGGACAAGTAAGTACAATCAAAGGCTTTTTGAAATCATGTGTAAAATTATTAAGTGATCCATCATATGTGAAAATATTGCAAAACATCCTAGAAAAGTGTACCAGCGAGACAAAAGGAAAGCTAGAACCTAAAACAGTTAATCACCTACACACAAAAATAAGAACAATTAGGGAATTTAGACTGAATGCTAACATTGGGGATTTCAATATGGGAGACATTATAATGGATCTAGGATATGAAGTGAATGTATTACCAAAGAAGACATGGCAATGCATGGGAGAGCCCACATTAGGATACTCCTTTGTTCAATTGAAACTAGCAAACCAACACAGAGTCCTACCGATAGGTAGACTGAAAGGAGTGACAATAGATCTTGATGGAGTGCGCACTAACATATATTTCTAAGTTATTGAAATAGTGGACGACACAACACCTTACCCGACATTGCTTGGTCTGGATTTGGGTGTTTGAAAACCAGGCCATAATCAATTTGGAGACCATGAAAATGAAATTTGAGTTTAGAGTATATAGGGTCATCGCGCCATTAGACCCATTAGAAGGGAAGAGGTTTGTATAATCTACATGCCTAGAATTTGAGGAAATCATCCAGTTGTACAGAACAACTGCACGCGATGAGGATTACGTAAACCCAACTGCAGATGGGGTACTCAGTTGGCGGAGAATTACTTCATGCACAATAGACTCATACATCGGTTTAGAGAACTGGAATCAGAGGCTACACGAAGTATCCACGCAAAGATGTGCAAGAATAGACCACACAGTAAGATCGATAGGCACACAAATAAGAGAACCACCAAGCTTCCATGGAATAAATGATTTGGAAACATTATCGACACAGTACGAAGATGTAGTGTTAGAGAACCAGAGACTATTAGCACTTGACTTAGCACTAAAGGCCACACCAACAAGATGGTGGAGTGCACACAAAGAGACAATCACAAACTGGTACCAATGTAAGCAGTTACTGTGCATAAGATTTGACATAGAACAAAAAAACAACAAACAACAGAAACATGAAGGACATAGAGCACCAGTGGAACGATTGGAGGCATGTAGAATGCTTTGGAAAATGACACCACCATAGGAATGGCCTCATCACTTCATACATACTCTAGAGGGCATACCAGAGAATTGGTACACGGACTAGGAATTGCACAAAGGAACTACGACATGGACAACATTGCGACAAAATTTCACAGTCACTTTCTCATTCTAGCATGAGAACCCCAACATATATGCCATCCTTAAACAGATCAGAGGAGTAATATTCCTCAAAGAACCAGAAATAAAATTTAGCACAGAAGAGAAACAATGGAATAAATAGATAGCCAGAGAGGGGCCAACCATTGAATTAGAAGTCATTTCTGTGCCAATCAAGGTAAATAAAGTTAACATCGGGACAACTGACCAACCCAAAATGGCCAGCATTGGAGATTACTAGGATGAGAAAACAATATAAAGTATCACAAAGTTGTTACATGAATACAGTGACCTCTTTCCCACAACATTCACAAAGATGAAGGGTATAGCTGGAGAACTGGGAGAAATGAAGATACCACTCAGACTTGAAGCGAGACCTATTAGACAACGAACCTATAGACTGAACCCCATATATAAAAAAAAGTTAAAGATGAGATGGACAGGATGCTCGAAGCCGGTATCATAGAACCAGTTGAGGAGTCAAAATGGATAAGTCCAATGGTAGTATAGGACAAGAAACAAGGAAGAGGGATTAGGATATGCGTCGACTTGAGGAAGTTGAACGATGCATGCCTACACAAACCGTTCCCTATACCGTTCATAGATGAAGTGTTAGAGAACGTGGGAATACATGAAGCTTACTCATTTACTGATGGATTCTCGAGCTACCACCAAATTAAGATAGCACAGGAGCATAGAAACAAGATCACATTTGCAACATAATGGGGATCTTATCAGTAAAAAGTCATGCCGTTTGGACTGAAGAATGCACCAACAATATTCTCCAGAATAGTCATTGCTGCGTTTAAGGAATTCATCCATCAATTTCTTGAAGTATACCTGGATGATTGGACAGTCTACAGCCTGTTGAAAAACCATGTGGAAGTTTGACTGTTGATGTTAGAAAGATGCAGATAGTACCAAATATCATTTAATATCAAGAAATGCATATTTGGAACACTGTTTGGGATACTATTGGGCCACATAGTATGCAAACAAGGTTTATTAGTAGATTTGACAAAGATCACAGTCATTGTTAACTTGCCAGCACCAAAAATAGTCCGTCAGCTAAGAGAAACGTTAGGACACACAAGATATTATAGGAAATTCCTCAAAGGATATGCACAGATCACAACACCAATGGAAAAGATGTTAAGGAAGGATACAAATTTTTATTGGAATGATGAGTGTCAACACGGTCTGGATACCTTGAAGGAAAGGATGGTTACTGCGTCGATATTAGTATTTCCAGACTAGGAAAAGACATTCCATGTGCATGTATATGCATCAACAATAGCACTCGGAGCTATCTTGATGCATCTAGGAACAAGAGACTTGGATCACCCAATAGTGTTTGCAAGTAGAAAGTTATCAAAATCAAAACAGAACTATAACACGACAGAAAGAGAAGGCCTAGCCATGGTCTATATCCTACAGAAATTCATACATTACTTATTGGGAAAGCACTTTAAAATGTTCACAGATCACTCAGCCCTGAAATACCTCATTAATAAGCAAGTGTTGGGGGGGGAGAATCTGTCGATGATTACTACTATTCCAAGAATTTGACTTTGAAGTAATAGTTAAACCAGGGAAATTGAATGCAAGACCTTACCACCTATCAAGGGTCACAAATGGAGAAGAACCTATGAATTTAGAAGACAAATTTCTAGATGCACTGTTATTCTTAGTATAGATTGCTGATGAATACTTCACAGATATCATTCAGTACTTGAGTACAGGTATTGCGTCGCAAGAATATAGCACCGCACAGAAGAAAAACCTGGTAGTCCGCACTGCCAACTATCAGCTGATTGATGGACAGTTATATAAAATGGGCACAGATAGAATCTTGTGAAGATACATGTTAGAGCATGATATACCAAGAGTCTTAGTAGAATCCCATGAGGGAATAGAAGGAGGGAATTATGTGGGTAAAGCTATCGCACATAAGGTATTGCATGTAAGACTATGGTGGCCAATGATTCACAGAGACTCGAAGGAGTACTGTCAAAGATGCTATGTTTGTCAAAGGGTAGGCAAACCCAATAGAAGGGACGAGAGGCCATTACGACCAAACGTAACAATACAGGAATTTGACAAGTGGGAAATAGGCTTTTGGGGACCAATCAACCAACCAACAAAAAGAATAGGGGCTAGGTACATTATCACTGCGACAAAATATTTAAAAAGATGGGGGGAAGATGCACCAATAAAAGATTGCAGTGCAGAAACAACAACACACTTTTTGTTTGAACAAGTAATCCCTTGATTCAAGTGCCCAAGATTTTTGATGAACGACCAAGGCACACATTTCATAAACAACACCATCCGCGTGATGACTAAAGAGTTTGAAGTCCATCATCAGAAGAGCACACCGTATCATCCACAGGTAAATGGCATAGTGGAAGCCTTCAACAAGATTTTGGAGAACGCACTGACAAAGATTTATAACATCAACAGAGACGACTGGGACCTCAAAGTACCAGCAGTATTATGGGCCTACAGGACTACATGGAAAAATTTGACAGGGCACACGCCATTTAAACTGGTTTATGGCCAAGAAGCAGTAATACCATTAGAATTTTTAGTACCCAGCTTTCACATAGCAACTATCACACAAATGAAAGAACGAGGCGCAGTACATGAGAGACTGAATCAGTTTTGACCATGGAGGAAGACCGAATATTGGCAAGATTCCATCAACAAGTGTATAAAGAAAGAGACAAATCTTGGCATGATAGACACATCAAGAAGAAAATGTTCAAGGAAGGAGATTTATTATTGATGTATGA
>JASDQU010105770.1:31395-49021 GCA_032191745.1 Picea mariana | reverse complement strand
TAAGATACAAGGTGGAAAAGGGTAATAATGAATATTTTCATTAAAAGGTCTATTTTACACTAAACAAATACTATGCAATAACACCATGTTGATTCGTTAGATCTAAACAATGTGTTTTAAAGATATGGGAATAACGAATGATATGTTTCAAAGTTTATTTTATTTACATGGATTATGGTGACAAGGCTCATCAAGTAAATTTATGTCTAATGTCACATCAGATAGGTGGACCCTATATCTCTTAATAATTTTTCAATTCCTAAGAAATAGATTAATAAAGGACATACCAAATACTTATTTTGTAGATATTAATGAAGAACATCAAGCATATGTGTCAAACATGTCTATAACATAAAAGGGACTTGGGGGAAGATCTAGATGCAAAGTTTATGGTTTGGATCGATAAAGAGAAAATGAGAAATGCAATATTGGATATTTGGAAAAAGTGACAAGTATATGATTCCCATAACAAGAACATTTCATTGAAGGATTCAAGTTCATCATCAAATTTATGAGTGATGATGACAATCTCCAATAAAGTTAAGACCTAGCATAAGTGGATCATATTTTGTATTCCCTTTCATTTAAATGTTGATAAAATAAAAAGAGAATATCAATGATAAATAATGGGTATATTTGAAAATGAAAAGGATGCAGCCACATAAAGAAAAATAAAAATTCCTATTTGTCAGCAAGATTAAGAAACATTTGTTTTAATGAAATCTATAAATACTGGAAAATAAAATGGTATAGGGGCTCTTTCTTTTTGTAATTCTAAGAAGTAATTTAAGAAATTTAATGAGGAGAATCCCTTGACGCCATTTTGTGAACAGGAGAAATGGTTTTGTGATGGATTCTTTGTGAACTATTTCTAGTGATAATGCTATCATTTATAACACTGTAAGGCTATATCGTTCATGTGTTGACTATTATTCATTGAAGTTTATAGCTTTACATGTATGTTGTTCGTCTCATATTAATTGTATATAGATGCTTGTGAATGGTTTGTTGTTACATACCAATCTGTTTAAGTTTATTACTTATGTTTATGTGTTTATGCTTTTATCTAATAGTTAAATGTTTATGAAGTACAAAGAAGAATTTGTTGTTAGATTCAAGAAATATGTGTAAACATTGTTAGATTTGAGAAATGTGCATAAACATATAATGAAATATAATCGGTATAAACTCTATACCAAGAATCAATCAATTCAATAGATCAAAGGGACATGAGACAAGAGAGAAAAAAGAGACATGATTTACGTTGTAAAACCCCAATGCGGGGAAGCATCCACATAAGTTAGTCTTTATATTCCTCAGGAAAAATCTCCAATATTACAAGAGAGGGCATCCCCATATGGATGATATAAACTAAGGACCCATAGGGTACATGATAAAGATCAATACCATAAAACACTCACTCTCTCACATTCCTGCATAGCTAAAAGGCCTCATTCACCTCTAGTATATATGAGAGAATCAAAGGAGAACAATTCCCATAATGCATGTGGGATAAACCATTTTTACAATATAGAGAGTTATTGAATAATAAAATTACAAAATACCATAGCCATGTAATCTAAGACCACTTGGAAATCATTAACACACTCTAACATTTGTAACTAATATTTTATATACTTACTTAGTGTTTCTCCTTGATAGGATAGGTTAGAATAGTTTACTTTATACACATAGAATAATTGCATATTGCACACATGAGAGAATGAAAGGAGAACAATTCCCATAATGCATGTGGGATAAACCCTTTTTACATTATAGAGAGTTATTGAAGAATAAAATTATAAGATACCATATTCATGTAATCTAAGACCACTTGAAAACCATTAACGCATTCTTACATTTCTAACTAATCTTTTATCTACTTAGTTTTTCTCCTTGATAGGATAGGTTAGAATAGTTTAATTTTTACACATAAAATAATCACATGTTGCACACTGCATTATGCATTTCATCATCAAACCCACTCATTTAAGGTAATGTCCACTAGGATAGAATCCAAATGGGTCTCCTATCCCAAAACGTGTGAGTTATAATTGGGACTTCATATCAAGGAGTATCGTTGTATGTTGAAGGCAACTTTTCCCACAACAACAAGTTTGAATGAAAAGAAACTGAAGGAAGAAATTACAAAGTAAAATCCTTGGAAAGAGATTTGCTAACATTTCTATGCAATTGTTATTTAGCTTGTGGTCAAACAAATGCACTACAATTAGTGGAGTCCATCTTGTTAAAAATATGGAAACAACATGAATTTATTTTAATTCTCTTTTGAATGAGAAGATAACCATATTGTATTGATTGATGCCAATCCAAAGAAAAATTCAAAGGATTCCATTATTGAAATTTTTTATGACCATAAGCAAAGTGATTATGATTGGTTGAAAATTTATTTATGGTAGTTTTTTACCACAATAAATTAAAACATTGAATATATAAGGTTTTTTCTCTTAAACTATAGTAAGTGATTGGAATTGTTGCTTGTTTATAAGACAATGGTTTCACATGTTTATAAATTATATCATGACATAGGTTGAAATGTCATATTTTCCTTACTCTATTCTTGTCAATATTATTTATTTTCTTGTATGACAAGTCTATATTTGGCAACACAAATGTTTAATTCTTTTTATTATCTAGTGAATTATTTAAATTTTGAAAGTTGTTTGAGTTAAAATATTAAATTTTGTTTATTCAAATTTATTTGAAATTATTTCATGACTGTAATTGATGGGATTAAATATAAGATATTTATATTTATTTAAGTCCAGTAATATTGTATATATAGTATTAAGAATTTCAAATATAAGACTTTTGCGATCAATATCATTGTTTGAAAGTTTTGTCAGAATTATTGCAATCACCTATTTTGTTAGGTACCAGATCTATTATATTAAGGAGAAAACATAAATACTACATAAAATACCAGTGGCACAAAAAAAATGAAGAGAACCACAAGACCAAAAATGATACCTTTATTGATAGAAATCAATGTTAACTTGCCTCTTCGAGGGGGTAACCTCTAAAAAAGTAGTTCTCTATTAAAATAATTGTCAAGACAAGGCTTTCTCACGCCTCCTACGCTTATTTATACTAATTTTAACTTCTAAAGAACATTCTAGAGGAATATCTTTCTAGAAGTGGAAGATTCTATTAGGTATTCTTATGTTGTCTTGTTCATATTTATTAAATGGGCCTTATTAGCTAATGTCGACATTTATTACATGGAAAAGATATTATTCTACCTACTTGAGGGGTTAGGGAAGTTAGGTACCCAACATGCCCTCCCCCTTGAAGAACAACCTTGTCCTCAAGGCTTGAGATGAGGAAATTCTTGCAAAATGGTGGTCGACTTCTAAGTGGCATATTCTTTAGTTGTACCTTTCCACTGAAATAACACTTCCTTGATGATTTGACAATGGACACAACACTCTCATTGGTCCAAGACTAGTTGTGTATGCAACCAAATGGAACCTTCTTTATCCAACTGAGGGATATTGGTTTTGATTTTGGAACTTAGTTCCAATCACTTTATTTAAACATGAGACATGCAAAATAGGATGGAGCTTAGAATGACTAGGGAGAGATAAATCGTGGGTGACAGGCCCCACTCACTTGAGAATTGTATAAGGACCATAAAATTTGGGAGGAAGTTTCTGACAATGTTCAACTTTGAGTGAGGTCTTATTATAAGGTTGTAGTCAAAGAAGCACCTGGTCCCCATCAAAAAATTGACATTCAGAACAAGAATGATATAATTATTTCTTAATGTGATTCTAATCCATAACCAAATTTTCTTTGAGGGTATGGAGAATGGCCTCTCAGACTGTAATATTTTTTTCAACCTCCTGAATGTTCGAGACACCTAGCATGTATGAGAGAACCGATGGTAGATTTTGTCTGTAGACTGCTTCAAAAGGAGTCATGTGAGGAGTTGTATGGTAAGATGTGTTGTACCACCATTCAACAATGGGTAACCATTGAGCTCACTGATTTTGTTTGTCAGATACAAAACACCGCAAATATGTTTCCAAAAATCTGTTGACAACTTCAATTTGGCCATCAGTATGGGGATGATAGGTGGTTTTGAGATGCATTTGGGTACCTTGGAGCTTGAAAAATGCTTGCCAAAAAATTGTTGGTGAAATTTGGATCTCATTTAGAGACAATAGAATGAGGCATGACATGAAGTTTGAAGATATCGTCAATGAAATTTTGAGCCACTATGGATACGATGAATGGGTGTTGAATAAAATATAAATGAGAATATTTGGAAAGAAGATCAACTACCACCATGATGACTGGCTTATTGCTCGATTTATGTAAGCCAACAGTGAAATCCATAGAAATATACCTCCAAATAGTAGGGGGAATTAGAAGCGGTTGGAGTGCGCTTGGAGATTTGATTATTTCTCCCTTGTTGCATTGACAGACATCACATTCAACCATAAAGGTGTGGACATCATGTTTCATACCATATAAGAAAAAATAATGTTTGAACCATTCATAGATTTTGGTAAACCCTGAATGCTCAGCTATGGGGGAAGCATGAAGCTCAGAAAGAACAATGGATTTAAGTTACAACTATTGGCTTAAATACACACGATCTTGTAGTGAATCTCTTCATTGTGCCAAGAGCACCCTAGAGAAGTGAGAGAATGGTGTTTCAATTGTTGGATCAAGCACGAAAGTTTGGGGTCTTACAACCATTCCTGACGAACATCTTGGAGCCAATATGGTACAATGAAGGAGAGGAAAATATGGACCATTCTTCTTCATACTCATTAGAAAGAGCATCAACAAGCACATTTTATTTTCCCTTCTTGTAAATGATCTCATAATCATATACAAATAGCTTTGTCGCCTATTTTTGTTGCTCTAGGGATGAAATTCATTGTTCTAGAAAATACTCGAGGCTCTGGTGATCAATTTTAATTTGGAAGCATTGTACTAATAGATAAGGACGCCATAGATCCATGGCATGAAGAATAGACAATGTTTCCTTTTCATATATTGATTCGAACAAATGTCTCTCCATAAGTTGTTTTCTAGTGAAGGCCAAAGGCATGCCATATTGCATGAGGACTACCCCAATTCCTTTCCCTGAAGCATCACATTCCAAGAAAAAAATATTTGTGAAGTCTAGAAGTACCAGGATAAGAGTCATGCACATAGCATCTTTCAAGGTGTGGAAGGATTGATCACTAGCTAGAGTCCAAGTGAAAACATTATTTTAAGGAGAACAGTGAGAGGTGTTGCAAATTTTCCAAAATTATGAACAAACCTTCTATAATATCTTGTTAAACCCAGAAAACCATGAAAGATATTAAGAGTTTTAGGGTGAGGAAAATCTTGCATATCTTCAATTTTATTAGGATCCACTCGTACACGATCCATGCCGACAATATTACCTAGGTACTCCACTTCCTAGGATATAAAGGAATATTTAGATTGTTTGAGTAAATGTTGGTGCTGAGAGAGTAGATGGAGAAATTGATCCACATGGGTGAGATGGGTTTTCCAAGTTTTACGATATATGAGAGTACCATCAAAGAAAACTAAGACAAAATAACAGAGAAAAAGAGGAAATATATGATTCATGATACTTTGGAAAGTGGAGTGTGAATTACACAGGACAAATGGAATTACCAAGAACTCATATTGACCCTCATGAGTTCTAAATGTAACCTTGGGAATGTATTCCTCTTTCATATGTATCTGGTGGTAGCTAGAATAGATACCAAGTTTAGTAAAGCACCGAGCACTACTGAATTCATCCAATAGATCATCAATGATAGGAGTGGGAAATTTGTCTTTGATGGTGATTTTGTTGAGGGCACAAAAGTATAGACACATGTGCCAAGTTAATTCTTTCTTGAGTACCATGACCACAGGAGAAGAATAGAGGATGGTACTAGGATGGATAACACCCATGTCGAGAGATTTTTGAACAATTTTCTAAATTTTATTCTTCTATGGAAAGAGATGGTGATAAGGGAGAACATTGGGAAGAAGAATACCTGAGATGAGAGGAATAGAATGATCATGAACACCACAAGAAGGGGGAAGTCCACGAGGAGTGGAAAAAACAACTTGGTGTTTGGAGAAGACAAATTAGAGGTTAGGATGCACATAGGGTGTCTCAACTTCTTGAATGGAATGGAGTGTGGAAAGAGTGTTGGAATGACCTTTTTTTAGGAGCTTGTCCATTTGATGGGAAATGATGATCTCAGTGGAGCCTTCTATGATGCCTTGGAACTTATACTGTTTTACCTCATGTTGGAATTGTATGGTTAATTCCTTAAAATCCATGAGAATGGGGCCTATAATGCATAAACATTCAACATCGAGCACAACATCAAAACCACCCATGTATATAGTAAACATATGAGATTTCAGGTGATACTGACCAATTTGTAGGTGCACATTTTCCCAACGCCCACCATATTTCATGGAGCCGCCATTGATAATAATGGTTTGAAAATTGTTGATGACACATATATAGCAATTGATTTCCTAGGAAATGTGGAGGTGAACAAAATTATGGGTGTTTCCACTGTCAATAAGGATTATGACTTTCCTATGCTTAATGTAACCAATTAGTTTGAGGGCATAGATGATTTTAGGGGCTAAATTTCCCCAATGGGATGATTTTCTATGGTTTTTCCCAAAATTGTTTTTTCCAATTTCCTTTTTTTTCTAAAAACGATTCGCCAAAATTCCATAGAATAAAATTATTTTACCTTAAAAATCACCAAAATTGTATAGAAAATATATGAAATCCTTAGAAATTTGAATTTGTTTACAAAACTATCACCAAACATTTTACATTTTGCACATTAAGGACTAGTAAGATTATCTCATGTTTCTACATTTTAATATAAATCTCCATCATTAAAATTATCCATGCTTGAGGCTTTGCAGAGAAGAGTAGCCAGTGAGGGCATGCAACGAGATCATTGGTTCAAATTTTTGTTGGTCAGCAGGTGGAGTAGTATCATTTGTTGGGGGTATCTCTTCCACAGAGGAGACTTCAACCTCCTCATCAAAAACATCCTCTGAACTGGTTGTTGTAACCCTTGAGATGTTTTTGGATAGGAAACTATGCCTAGGCATCCATTAATTGATTTGTTTGTTTTTAGTCAATTTGTCCTAAAACAAATTATTTTGTTTCTTTGTTTGGGCATGTTTTACTAGTCTTATAATATATAATAGATAAATATTAGAAGGTAAAGTTTCTTTGTTTGAATCACTTTTAAATTTGTAAAGTTGATGATAGAAGAATTAAGAAGACATAAAACTGAGTAGTGAAATAATTTATCTATGATAAATACTATTTTACTTTTAGATAGAAGAAATGATCATTAAATTTGTATCTAAACGAGGGTAAGATTTGAATAGAAAATAATATTTTGTTTCCGTTAAAAAAAGAATAATATGTTAACACGGGGCTTCTTAATACTTACAATACATTGAAGAAATATGTGACCTTTAAAGATACCTTTGTAGTAAATGATGGTATTTGTCACACTAAAACATCACAATCATGACCATAGACACATTTAAGAAGAAATTCAAGAATATGGAAAAAACATCGAAAAGAGAATTACACAGACTGAAACATCAAATTTTGAATCTTGAAAACTTGCAAAAATTTTATTCAAAAGGTAATCCTTCAGGCCCCCAAAAGAGAACCCCTTTACATCGAATATTTCATAGAGATTTATACATTTAGGTCATAGCCAAAAATTGGTTATCTGATCCTACTTTTCAGTATTTACATTACAAAAAGATCTCTGGTCCATAAAAATAGGAAACAAATCAAAGATTTATTAACTATCTCTAACTGCTTTGATGACTCATCCATCTATCAGATGGAGAAATTTTTTCCAAGGGTCTCTTGAAGGATATCCATAAGATTTCATCCATCTATAGGAAATATCAAGATCTGTGTATTTTTCATATGTAGGTGGAATTCGAAACAATTCTTTCATTAACCAAAGTAAATGAAAATCATCCATAAGTAAATCTATAATGACTCAACCTCTTAGTTTATCATACATCCCTTGAAACTTTGGCTCATTTTCTCTGGATATGAACAAATTTTTCTTGTATTCTTCAAATGAAAATAATTTCCCTTTGTGAGTCCTAGTTGAAGGTGCTAGCACTCCGTAAATCTATTTGGCTGACGAACATACGATGGAGGTAACTTTTTCAACCAACTTTGAGAACCAAAACTAGCCCTTCAGATATGGAGAGGGCTCTCTCAGAAATGGTGTGATCTTCGCGCAGGATAGTGGTTTGCGAGTAATGGCTAGATTTAACGCTGATAATAATTTTTTTTGGTTATATTGGAATAGAAAAGTAAAAATAGGGCTATGGGGTCGGTCTGAGGAAGAGACGAAACAAATGACTTAGTGACTGGATTTGAGAGGGAAAGGCTAGGTGAGCAACAACCTTTAGTGTAAACCATAAAGTGTGGCAGGAGAAAAAACACAAGAAGTAACTCAAGAGCGCTGCTATGGATGAGTTCGCATTTAGTTTGAGAGGAAAACATTTTGTCTAAGTGGTGCAAAAAAGGGGCGCAGTACAATGAATCCACAAGTTCAAAAATTCATTCCGAAATAGACGATATGAGATATGAAATAAAAGATAACAGGAAGCACATATGTAGAGAAAGAGACACAATACATTTAACTATCACAACTAGAATCTTTTCATCAAATCACATGACCTTTGCATTAAATTTCGGTCAAGACTCAGACTTCATACAATAACATTTGTTTCTCAAAATTGCCAACCAACCTGGCTTACATCAAAAAGATGAAATATATAAGCGAGGGTGCCGCTTGGGCTACCCAACTTTCTACCTGCTAAACCTATACTAGGAAAATCATGCCACATGCGCCAGAAACTCTTCGCATAGCACTATCTAAAAATAGGCAACAATCATTTATGTCTACTAACAACCGCCTTTGGGTTCGCCACATGGTCCGATCATCGGTCAGGATCCGACGTAGGAAAAAGGTGTCGTTGTATCTCTTGATCGGGCATCCTAATGAACAGGTGTCTGTCCAAAACTTTTTTTTTGCAATGTTGGTTTCGCCTTCCATTATGCGACTATTAGTTGGAGATCTGTGCGCAACAAACATCTGTTCGATTCTCATGAATGTTATCAAAATGGTGAGATGCTTCAGAGGACATGTATCACTCAAAACTGTTGTGAAGAAGAAACCATCCGTTAAGATTTCTCTCCTTATGTGCTGGCAAGGGCCACATAGACTCCCTGTTCAACTACCCCACGCTCTCCGGGATGCTCCATGTGATTTTCCTCTGCCAGCCTTTGTGCCTCTCACAACTAGACAATAACATTCTGTGCCTCTTTAATATGCCTTTTTAGCCATGCCAGATTCCCTCCGTGACTCTGTGCAGTTGATGCCTCAATGGTTTTTGTCGCTAGCTGTCGTTTTAATTCCCTGTTCTCCTGATACAACTCGACAATAGCCATCTTTTGTTGCTTCATCTGCTGAGATGGCATTTCCTCATTTGTTCTCGTGGATCCTTCCTTCCTTGTTCTTCTCCTGCATTCCTAGCTCAAATATCCGACAAGTTCTAGCTGGGTGACGCGCCTGAGTAGTCCTTCAGCTGTCGGTCCACCACACAATCCTTCTGGAAATCGAACCTTCGTGATCTCCTCGCTCTTTCTCGGCCAACCTCTCCTCCAAGGCAGCTGTTGTTCGGAAGAGGAGGGTCCTACCATCTCCCTCTTCTATATGAATTTATCTGTTTCAACTGTCCCACGTCTTAAATTGATCCCTTTTGCAGGTGAAAGAATGGTTTCATCTACATCTTTGGGAGTGGTTGTTGCAGACGTGAATGAATCCCAATCTCTTTGAGGTTCGGACCTTGCAGTTCTATCACTCTGCGTGCCCTTTTCTGTACTCTGAGGAGCCACCATGGCGTGACCAAGGTATACCCCATGTGGAAATTTGAATGAACGTATTGGGGAGCAGTTCTGAAACAATTTAACTGGCAAAGGGAAAACTGGGAAAAAAAACTTGAACCAGGTTCTACGACTGGAGAGCACACCGAGCATCTGATATTTATAGTGAATCAGCCAAGAAAGGGAAACATGATGGAAATCAATGAATTTATGGTGATGAGATGTTTCAAGTTAGCCTTCAGGTTGTTCATGGAAAATACTGGCGTGTGGAGTGCAGGTGATATGACTTGTTGTGCATGGATAATACAAATGCTCCAATGCTTCATTCCTTCAACCCTCATGATGAACTGATAATAACTATGGCACTTTCCGATGCGACCTTATACTAACCATTTGACTCGACAGGGGTACGTAGAACTGGATTTTTACAGGATTCGGCCTTTTGGGAAAAGACATGATCGTACTACATATACAATTTCTGACTCTAACACCCTTTCCCATTTCCAAGGGCCAATCGACCATTTTCTAAATTCACCCTCACGGTGCTACATACCTGATTTCACATGTTTGGGTGCATGAATTGTGACGTGACTTAAAATCGACTCTAAATGGAAATAAAAGTGGTGACGCTAACAACTGGATCCAACGGGGATGCTATCCTCCCTATGAGGTAGAAAAGAACAGTAGACTAGGTGCCTGACCATTGGGATTTATTTGACATCTAGATACTAAGTAATATAAACGACAGATGAAAAAACAAACTGGAATCGATGACACAACCTCTAAGACTTCAGCATACACTCAGGGCCTTCACTTCGGGCTTCAATTTTCTGCTAACCTACTTACTCAATGCAAATTGAGAGAATATTTACAATGAAAAATGACTTAAAAGGATTTTGTTACATCAGGTAACATTTGAGGAACCTGCCATTTACAGGCCCCCAACCAAGGAATTCTCCATCCAGTCCTTTAAAGAAATAAGCATTGTCTCAACTGTACGCACTGACTTTGTATGGTCCCGTCCAAAGGTGATCAAACTTTCCATGTTTTCCTTTATCTTCATTTCTCACATCCCATCTCAGCACCAGATCTCCAACCTAGAGATTTTCCTGCTTGGAATGTTTGTCAAAAACCTTCTTTATCTTATCCTGATGGATCTGAGATCGATTATACACCTGTTACATTTCCTGTTGGGTGTGAGTCAGTTGGTTTATCCTCCTCTGTGCATCATTCTGCTCGGCCTCCTGCTCTTGCAACAATTTCCTGACGGGTAGTCCCAATGCAGTAGGAAAGATCGCGTTTGCACCGTAAACAATCTGAAAGGGTGACATTGATATGAATTTTTTGGTGGTAATCCAATCTTCCCACAACACGTAGATAAGCTTCTTATGCCAGGCTCTCTTGTTGTCTTGCAAGAGACTTTTGATGATTCTGGTCAGGCTCGTATTTGAGGATTCTGCTAACCCATTTACCTGTGGATAATATGTTGTGGAATGTCCCAAAGTTATGTTATAGTACTGGCAGAACTTCTCCATCCTTTTAGAATTGAACGCGGCCACATTATATGTTATGATATTTACAGGGAATTCGAACCTTGACAAAATGTTTGTCTCCAGGAACTGTACGATGACTGCGTCTGTGGCTTGCTTTGTGGGGACTGCATCTATCCACTTTGTAAAATAATCGGTGGCTGTGAGAATCCATTTATGCTGCACGGAGGATGGTGGGTTTATTTCTCCTATGAAATTTAGCCCCCACTGCATGAAAGGTGCCTCGAATGATATTGGATTTAATATAAGAGGCTGTAACTTTCTTCTCTCGTAAAAAATATGGCACTCGTGACAGCTGGAGACCTCTTTATATATGTCAATGAAAATCATCGGCCAGTAATATCCTACCCTCAGAATCTTTTGCGAGGTGGTATTCCAATATTGTTGTCCTCTGCAGTCACCTTTGTGAAACTCTTGTATGGCTCGTTTCGCCTCATGCTATTGCAGACAACTCAACAATATTCCTCCAGGATCTTTCCAATAAAGAAAATTATCCAAAACATAGAACTTAACCACCTTCATCTTGAGGAATCTTGCCTTAGTCTTGCTCACCCCTGGAGGGGCTTGGAGATTTTCTAAAACATATATAATGTCTACATACCATGGAGAATCAATGAAGTGCTGATTTATTTAAATAGGCTTTTCTTCTTGGGGGCATTCCGATAGATCGACAATGAAGTTCATACCTACCACATCACAGTCTGATTGCGCCATCAACTTTGCGTGGCCCTCATCCTTGACCAAATTTGTCAGTTTTATCTCAAGGTCGTATTCTAACATGGCCACTATTCATTTCCCTCTCCTTCCTTCCGGGTCGCGATGAGTCAGGATGTCCTTTACTGAACTGCTGGGCACACATACGATGATGTGAGAGTGTAATATATATGTCCTGAATTCCTTTAGAGATTTTACTAAGGCATAAGACTGCTTTTCCATAATGTCATATTTTAGGGGAGCATCGTGTAGTGTCTGACTGAAGTAGGCTATGGGTTTCTCGAAATCATGTTTTTCCTTCAACAACAGTACCCCGACAATAGTGTGTTCTGAGGCAAATGAAAAAAGGAGGAAATCCTTCATAAAGTCTGGGCTGGCTAGCACAGGGGTTTTAATCAGAGCCACCTTGATGTCTTTGAAGGAATTCTTGGCTTATGAATTCCACTTAATTTCATTTCCTTTCCTGAGCATACAAGTTATATGTTTTATGATTTCTGCCAGGTTTGGGATAAACCTTCTCAAAAAGTTCACCTTACCCAGGAAGGATTGTACCTCTTTTTTACAGCGCGGGGTGTCGATCGTCAAGATCCCTTCAACCCTACTGGGGTATATTTTAATCCCTTCCTTGGAAATTATGTGCCCTAATATCTTTCCCTCTTCCACTGTGAAATGAGACTTCTTTGGGTTTAGTGATATGCCGAACTTTCTACACTTTTGGAAAACCCTCTTCAGGTGCTCGAGGTGTTGTTTGTTAGAGGAAGAACACACTGTGATGTCGTCAAGGTAAATCACAATGAATTTGTCCTTCTCATCAGCAAACACGATGTCCGTTTCCCTTTGGAAAGTGGCACCAACGTTCATCAGGCTGAATGGCATCTTAGCATACATGAAAGTTCCCCACGAAGTGGTGAAATTCGTCTTCTTTCCGTCGTACGGGTGGACCATGATTTGGTTATATCTTGACAAGACATCCAGCATGGAAATCTTCTAAGATCCCACTACCTTTTGCAAGATGTAGTCCATTTTGGGAAGGGGGTAGTGGTCTTTGAGAGACACCTTATTCAAATTTCGGAAATCTACGCATAGTCTAATTTCACCGCTTTTCTTTGCCACAGGTACTAAGTTAGCTACCCATTTTGAGAACCTTAAGGAAACAATGATTTTGGCATCAAAAAATTTCTTTACCTCTTTCTCGATCAGTTGCAACAACAGGGGGTTTATCCGTCTCAACTTATGTTTGAAAGGATTTTGTTCTTCCTTGAGAGGGATAACATGTTGGATCACCTTAGTATCATACACTTTCAGATCATCGTAGCTCCATGCAAAAACGTCTGGGAAATATTTCTTGAGTTTTATGTAATACTGCTTGACCTCCAGACTGAGTGTTTTTGACAATTTTACCATCTTCGGCTCTGCTTCGCTCCCAATGTTGCAGTCTTCCATGTCTTCTGCACTTGTGGTGATCTTGGGGTTCTTGACCACGTCGTTTTCGTCAAACATATTTTCTAGCGGCACCAACCCCTTCGGAATAATATTGTTCTTTAGTTGTATTATATTCCTTTCCACGATCTAGTTCTAGAAAGGGTTATCGCCACTGCACACATCTGCACCTTCGTCTTCATCTCCATAGTATTTCCCATCAATGTTTGTGTTAGTGACTTCGTTGCTCATGAGGAGGAACCTTTCCACCTATTTATCATCATCAAACACCTGCCAGTGTTTGATGTTGTTGGGTATTTCCAGCCTATCACTGACTTCGATTTCATATATTTTATATGAAAGAGTGGGAATCTTGAAAACTGAGGTTGAGGTGGCCAACGCGTCGATGATATGATTTTTTTCTTTGTGAATAACAGTCAGGTCATACTCCAAAAATCCTTCAAGAAGTTCCAATTCCATATTTCTTTACGCGCACAGTCTGGGGTGTCTGGTCTGATACACACCTTTCACCTGATTTATGATTAGCTTGAAATCTCTGTGCACTATAATCCTCTACGTGCCTAACTCTTTGAAAACTTGTAAGCTCAGTATAATCTCTTCATACTCATCCATGTTGTTAGTACACTCAAATGCGAGCTTGTATGAATGCAACTTCATGCTTGTTTTAGGGGGGCTCACCCATATACCATCCCCAGCTCCTTCTTGGCTGATTGCACTATCAAAACTCATGTTCCACACCCCGTCTTCTGCGCAGTCTTTTGGGTGAACGCACTCTGCAGTTTCCTGAGCGGTTTTCTTGTTGACTCGTGGTGGTCATCAATCCTTCTTCTCCGAAGCTAATATCATTGTATAAAATAGACGAACCCACTTCAGTGTCGACGTCGTATATAGGATGGTTGTGAGGATATGTTTTGCTTCTTACCATGTATTTCAGCAGCACTTCCCTGTACAGTATTCTATCATGGCAAAACACAAGAATAGTGGTGTAGGTCATATCCATCTGCAAAGTGCCCTTCAACTTTGCAGCCCATGATCTCGAGAGAAGCATGTCAAACTTCATGGGTATGTCTACGACGACTATGTCCATGACCATGTTCTTGGTGGGGATTTGGGCCAATGATATGAACACGTCTTTGATTAGGCCAAAACATTTAACTTTCCTTGAATCGAAAGAGAAAAGGTCCTTGTATAGTCTGGTGACCTCTAGACCCAGCTCATCCATGAACACCTTCGGCATGATATTATGTGATGCGCCAAAATCAAGCATGGCATTATTCAAGTTAAGATCATGGATCTTCAGATTGGCATAAAATGGGGGAACATCTTCGTCATCACTCGTCTCTTCGATGCACGGACCAAACAACATGGCGAGGTGGCCATCATGAATGTTCAGAGTATCGGGGGCCCCTCCCGTTTTCAACATTTTAATGATTTGTTCCCGATACTCTCCCTTTCTAATCTCCTTTCTGGTCATCTCCCGACCTATCTCAGGGGATTTCTTTGGGACTTCCTACTTCGACTTCATCCTCTCGGCTGGATCTTTGCCTGCACTGTGTACCCTCGGTTGGCTTGTTGAATGTATGTCCATTGCAGGCTACTTTAAGGAGTCTGTTTGTTTCGGCTTGGGTAGTGCATATTTACTCCAGAGGTTATACTTCTTCTGGAAATGGATGATAGCATTCTGATAAACTTTCTCCATCTCCTAAGACAATGCATCATCTGTCTCGAGTATCATACCATCCTTGGTTTCCAGTGTGAAGTCTTCATTTTGGCTCATGTATCGATCATGTTCGCTCTTTGTCAAGAATACACACGGGTTTTTGTCATCACAACAATGCATCTGGTCATTGAAATACTGGTTTAAATCCTCATTTGCATAGTTTTTCTAGAAAGGAGGTCTCATCTGCTGTTCACCTAGGTCCCACTGCTTGATTTGAGGAATCTGACCTCTCCGAAGATTCTAATTTCTGGGTTGTGGGTCATTTTTCTCTTGCATAGCAGGCCTGTTTCCCACAGACATTCTTTCCATCAAATTTTCCATGGTCTTCATCATTATATCAAAATGTTTTGTCTGAGGACCATGACGTCGACGACTGTGCATATTCTTAGGGTCTTTTGTCACCCTGATTGAACTTTGGTTTGATTTTTCTTGATGCCATCATTTTCACTTCAACCTCGACAACGTTACTCATAATGGCCTCCAGGTTTTCCGATCTCCTTTCTCTTAGCAATAGAGCAAAGTCACTGTCGAATGAATCCATGTACCACAACTTCGAAACACTGGGAGGGGGATTTACTTCTATAGGGATGGAGTTATAAAACTTCAAAAAATGGGAAGAGAACTCCTGCATCATTTCTTCCGATGTTTTCTTCATGTTATTGTATTGCATCAACAGCTGCAAAAAGTTTTTCTTGTCCCCCCATTTATTTAGGAAGGACCTTTCAAATGCTGTGAAATCCTGAATGCTCACAAGAGAGAGGGATTTAAACCACTTCCTTATGTCTCCCAAAAGGATTTGTGCAAAAATCCTCATTTTTTCATCCGCGTAGTCCACCGCCTCCAGGTCGACAAAGTCGTTAAACAAGTGCAGGTGTTTCTCGGCAGAAACATTTCCCTCAGCATCGTAGAGTCTGATTCTTTGGCTATAATTCAGAGGCAAGTCATTTGACTGGGCCGACAGGATGAGGGGAGAGAATTTGGCAGCCATAGCCCTAGGGGGATTCAAATTTTGGGAGATATTGTTTGGCACCAGGGCTCGGAAATTGTTCGGGTCGAAAACGGTCTTGTCCAAACTAGTTTCTAACTTAGATCTAAACAAATTATGCTCGAAAATGGCATCAAAATCTAGGTTGTCAATGCTCTGTGCACCGTATTTGGGAAAAGATAGAGTTATGTCCAGGAAATAGAATGGGTCCGACACCTGCTCTCTAGCCTTGTGCATAATCTTCTTTGGGTCGTATACAGGCTCAGAGGGGTTTGGTTTAGGATTTGCTCTGGTGTAAAAAGTCTTTGGAGCCAGGTTTCCTGAGTAGTGCTACTTGGGGGATACTGGTTTGTTTGGACTGGAGTCGCCAGGGTAAAGGTTTCAGCCAGTATGGGTGTTTGTCCCTCTATTACCCTTAGGAATCTAACTACAACGTTTGTCATTCTCCTGGGGAATATCTCTTCAAATTCTTCCCTGGCAATGGTGAAAAAATGTTAGCACTCCGTAAATCTATTTGGATGACGAATAGATGATGAAGGTTATTTTTTCAACCAAATTTGAGACCCACAACTAGCCCTTTGGATCTAGAGAGGGATCTCTCAGAAATGGTGTGGTCTCGATGCAGGATATGACATTGCGAACAGTGGCTAGATTTAACATCGATAATAAAATGTTTGTGGTTATATTGGCGCAGAAAAGTAAAAATCGGGCTATGGGGTTGGTCTGAGGAAGAGACAGAACAAATTACTTAGTGATTGGATTCAAGAGCGAAAGGCTAGGTGAGCAACAATGATCAGTGTAAACCGTAAAGTGTGGCGGGAGAAAAAACACAAGAAGTAATTCAAATGCGTCGTTGTGGATGAGATCGGAGTTATCTTGAGAGGAAAACGTTTTTTCTAAGTGGCACAAACAAGGGGTGCAGTACAGTGAATCCAAAGGTTCGAAAATTCATTCTGAATAAGACGATATGAGATATGAAATAAAAGATAACAGGAAGAACATACACAGAGAAAGAGACACAATACATCCAACTATCACAACTAGAATCTTTTCATCAAATCACAGGACCTTTGCGTTAAATTTCGGTTAAGAATCAGACTTCATGCATTATCATTTGTTTCTCAAGATAGCCAACCAACCTGGCTTACATTGAAAAGATGAAATATATAAGCGAGGGTGCCACTTGGGCTACCCTGCTTTCTAACTGCTAAATCTAGACTAGGAAAATTGTGGCACATGCGCCAGAAACTCTTCGC
>JASDQU010105770.1:0-20256 GCA_032191745.1 Picea mariana | reverse complement strand
GCCTATTAGCTGGAGATCTGTGCGTAACAACCATCTATTCGATTCTCATGGCTATTATTAAATGGTGAGATGCTTCAGAGGACGTGTATCACTCAAAACTGTTGTGAAGAAGAATGCCACCCGTTAAGATTTCTCTCCTTGTGTGTTGGCAAGGGCCACACAGACTCCCTGTTCGGCTACCCCACACTCTCCAGGATGCTCCGTGTGATTTTCCTCTGCCAGCCTTTGTGCCTCTCACAACTAGACAATAACGTTTTGAGCCTCCTTAATATGCCTTTTTAGCCACGCCACATTCCCTCCATGACTCTATGCAGTTGATGCCTCCGTGGTTTTTTGTCGCTAGCTGTCATTTTAATTCCCTGTTCTCCTGATACAGCTTGACAATAGCCAAGTTTGGTTGCTTCATCTGTTGAGATGGAATTTCCTCATTTTTTCTCATGGCTCCTTCCTTCCTTATTCTTCTCCTGCATTCCTAGCTCAAATCTCCGACAATCTCTAGCTGGGTGACACGCCTGATTAGTCCTTCAGCTGTCGGTCCACTGCACGATCCTTTTGGAAATCGAACCTTCGTGATCTCCTCGCTCTTTCTCGGCCGACCTCTCCTCCAAGTCAGCTGCTATTCGGAGGAGGAGGGTCCTGCCATCTTCCTCTTCTATATAAATTTATCTGTTTCAACTGTCTCACGTCTTAAACTAATCTCTTCTGTAGGTGAAAGAATGGTTTCATCTACATCTTTGGGAATGGTTGCTGCAGGTGTGAATGAATCCCAAGATCTTTGAGGTTCGGACCTTGCAGTTCTGTCACTTCACGTGCCTTTTCTGTACTCTGAGGAGCCACCATGGCACGACCAAGGTATACCTCATGTGCAAATTTGAATGAACGTATCGGGCAAAGGGAAAACTAGGAAAAATAACTTGAACAAGGTTCTACGACTAGAGAGCACACCGAGCATATGATATTTATAGTGCATCGACTGAGAGAGGGAAACATGCTAGAAATAAATGAATTTATGGCGATGAGATGTTTCAAGTCGGCCTTTAGGTTATTCATGGAAAATACTGGCGTGTGGAGTGCAGGTGATATGACTTGCTCTGCATGGATAATACGAATGCTCCAATGCTTCATTCCTTCGACCCTCATGATGAACTGATAATAACTGTGGCACTTGCCGATGCGACCTTATATTAACCATTTGACTCAACAGGGGTATGTAGAATTGGATTTTTACGGGATTCAACCTTTTGGGAAAATACATGCTCCTATTACATATACAATTTCTGACTCCGACACCCTTTTCCATTTCCAAGGGCCAACCGACCATTTGCTAACTTCACCCTCACGGTGCTACATACCCGATTTCACATGTTTGGGTGCATGGATTGTGACATGACTTAAAATCGACTCTAAATGGAAAAAAAAGTGGCGGCGCTAACAACTGGCTCCAACGGGGATGTTATCCTCCCTGTGAGGTAGAAAAGAATAGTAGACCAGGTGCCTGACCATTGGGATTTATTTGACGTCTAGATACTAAGTAATATAAATGAAAGATGAAAAAACAAACCGGAATCGATGACACAACCTTTAAGACTTCAACATACACTTAGGGCCTTCACTTCGCTCTTCAATTTTCTACTGACCTATTGACTCAACACAAATTGAGAGACTATTTACAATGACAAATGACTTAAAATGATTTTGTTACATCAGGTAACGTTTGAGGAACCTACCATTTACAGGCCCCCAACCAAGGAATTCTCCATCCGGTCCTTTAAGGAAATAAGCATTGTCTCCACAGTACGCGCCGAATTTGTATGGTCCCGTCCAAAGGTGATCGAACTTTCCATGTTTTCCTTTATCTTCATTTCTCGCATCCCATCTCAGCACCAGATCTCCAACCTGGAGATTTTCCTACTTGGAATGTTTGTCAAAAACCTTCTTTATCTTATCCTAATGGATCTGAGATCGATTATACACCTGTTACCTTTCCTATTGGGTGTGAGTCAGCTGGTTTATCCTCCTCTTCACATCATTCGACTCGACCTCCTACTCTTGCAACAATTTCCTGATGGTCAGTCCCAGTGCAGTAGGGAAGATCGCGTCTTCGCCGTAAACAATCTGAAAGGGTGACATTGATATGGATTTTTTGGTTGTAATCCGATCTTACGACAACACGTAGATAAGCTTCTTATGCTAGGCTCTCTTGTTGTCTTGCAAGAGCCTTTTGATGATTCTGGTCAGGCTCATATTAGAGGATTCCACTAACCCATTTACCTGTGGATAATATGCCATGGAATGTCCCAAGGTTATGTTATAGTACTGACAGAACTTCTCCATCCTTTTAGAATTGAACACATCTGCATTATCTGTTATGATATTTACAGGGCATTTGAACCTTGACAAAATGTTTGTCTCCAGGAACTATACGATGACTGTGTCTATGGCTTGCTTTGTGGGGATCACGTCTATCCACTTTGTAAAATAATCAGTGGCCGTGAGAATCCATTTATGCTGCATGGAGGATGGTGTGTTTATTTCTCCTATGAAATCTAGCCCCCATTGCATGAAAGGTGCCTCGAATGATATTGGATTTAATGGAAGAGGCTGTAACTTTCTTCTCTCGTAAAAAATATGGCACTCGTGACAGCTGGAGACCTCTTTATATATGTTGGCAAAAATCGTCGGCCAGTAATATCCTGTCCTTAGGATATTTTTCCAGGTGGAATTCCAATATTGTTGTCCTCTGCAGTCACCTTTGTGAAACTCTTTTATGGCTTATTTCGCCTCGTGCTCTAGTAGACAACTCAACAATATTCCTCCAGGATCTTTCCAATAAAGAAAATTATCGAAAACACAAAACTTAACCACCTTCATCTTGAGGAATCTTGCCTTAGTCTTGCTCGCCCCTGGAGGGGCTTGGAGATTGGTGCCGCTGGAAAACATATTTTCCAGCGGCACCAACCCCTTCGGAATAATATTTTTTTTCAGTTGTATTATATCCCTTTCCACGATCTAGTTCTGGAAAGGGTCATCACCACTGCATGCCTCTGCACCTTCCTCTTTGTCCTCGCAATATTTCCCGTCAATGTCTGTGTCAGTGAACTTGTTGCTCATGAGGAGGAACCTTTCCACCTGTTTATCATCGTCAAACACCTACCAGTGTTTGATGTTGTTGGGTATTGCCAGCCTATGCCTGACTTTGATTTCATATCTTTTATATGAAAAAGTGGGAATCTTGAAAACTAAGGTCGAGGTGGCCAACGCGTTGATGATATGATTTTGTTCTTTGGGAATAACAATCAATTCATACTCCAAAATTCCTTCAAGAAGGTCCAAAGGCATATTTCTGTACGCACGCAATCTGGGGTGTCTGGTCTGATACACACCTTTCACCTGATTTATGATTAGCTCAGAATCTCTGTGCACTACTATCCTCTATGTGCCTAACTCTTTCAAAACTTGTAAGCCCAGGATAATCTCTTCATACTCGTCCATGTTGTTAGTACACTCAAACGCGAGCTTGTATGAATGCAACTTCATGCTTGTTTTAGGGGGGCTCACCCATATACCATCCCTAGCTCCTTCTTGGCTGATTGAACTATCAAAACTCATGTTCCACACCCCATCTTCTGCGCGATATTTTGGGTCGATGCACTCTGCGGTTTCCTGCGTGGTTTTCTTGTTGACTATCATGGTGGTCGTCAATCCTTCTTTTCCGAAGCTAATATCATTGTAGAAAATAGACGAACCCATTTTAGTGTCGATGGTGTATATAGGATGGTTGTGAGGCTGTGTTTTGCTTCTTACCATGTATTTTAGCAGCACTTCCCTGTATAGTATTCTGTCATGGCCAAACATAGAAATAGTGGTGTAGGTCATATCCATCTGGAAAGTTCCCTTCAACTTTGCAGCCCATGATCTCGAGAGCAGCATGCCAAACTTCGCAGGTATGTCTACGACGACTATGTCCATGACCATGTTCTTGGTGGGGATTTGGGCCAACAATATGAACAGGTCTTTGATTAGGCCAAAACATTTAACTTTCCTCAAATCGAAAGAGAAAATGTCCTTGTATAGTCTGGTGATGTCTAGACCCAGCTCGTCCGTGAACACCTTTGGCATGATATTATGTGATGCGCCGAAATCAAGCATGGCATTATTCAAGTTAAGATCACGGATCTTCAGATTGACATAAAAGGGGGGACCATCTTCATCATCACTCGTCTCTTCAACACGTGGACAAAACAGCATGGAGGGGTGGTCATCACAAATGTTCAAAGTATCGGGGGCCCCTCCCATTTTCAACATTTTAATGATTTGTTCCCGATACTCTCCCTTTCTAATATCCTTTCTAGTCGTCTCCTGGCCTGTCTCAGGGGATTTCTTCAGAACTTTCTGCTTCAGCTTCATCCTCTCGACTGGATCTTTGGCTACACTATCTACCCTCAGTTGGCTTGTTGAAGGCACGTCCACTGCAGGCTTCTTTAAGGAGTCTGTTTGTTTCGGCTTGGGCAGTGCATATTTACTCCAGAGGTTATACTTCTTCAGGAAATGCATGATAGAATTCTGATAACCTTTCTTAAATTCCTCCATCTCCCAAGACAATGCATCATCTGTTTTGAGTATCATACCATCCTCAGTTTCCAGTGTGAAGTCTTAATTTTGGCTCATGTATCGATCGTGTTCACTATTTGTCAAGAATACATGCAGGTTTTTGTCATCACAACAATGCATCTGGTCATCAAAAGACTGGTTGAAATCATCGTCTGCATAGTTTTTCTAGAAAGGAGGTCTCATCTACTGTTCACCTAGGTCCCACTGCTTGATTTGAGGAATCTGACCTCTCTAGAGATTCTAATTTCTGGGTTGTGGGTCGTTTTTCTCTTGCACAGCAGGCCTGTTTCCCACAGACATTCTTTCCATCAAATTTTCCATGGTCTTCATCATTATATCAAACTTGTCATCTCAGGACCATGATGTCGACGAATGTGCATCTCCTTAGGGTATTTTGTCACCCCGATTGAACTTTGGTTTTATTTTTCCCGATGCCATCATGTTCACTTCGACCTCGACAACGTTACTCATTATGGCCTCTAGGTTTGCCAATCTCCTTTCTCTCAGCAACAGAGAAAAGTCACTGTCGAATGAATCCACATACCGCAACTGTGCAACATTGCGAGGGGGAATTTAATTTGGTAGGGATGGAGTTATAAACCTTCAAAAAATGGGAAGAGAACTCTTGCATCGTTTCTTCTGGTGTTTTCTTTATGTTATTGTATTGCATCATGAGCTGCAAAGGGTTTTTCTTGTCCCCCCATTTATTTAGGAAGGACCTTTCAAATGTTGCAAAATCATGAATTCTCATGGGAGAGAGGGATTTAAACCACTTCCTTATGTCTCCCAAAAGGATTTGTGCAAAAAGCCTCATTTTTTCATCCGCGTAGTCCACCGTCTCCAGGTCAACAAAGTCGTTAAACCAGTGCAGGTGTTTCTTGGCAGAAACATTTCCCTCAGCATTGTAGAGTTTGATTCTTTGGCTATAATTCAGAGGCAAGTCATGTGACTGAGCCGACATGACGAGGGGAGTGAATCTGGCAGCCATAGCCCTAGGGGGATTCAAATTTTGGGAGATATATTCGGCACCAGGGCTCGAAAATTGTTCGGGTCGAAAACGGTCTTGTCCAAACTAGTTTTTGACTTAGATATAAACAAAGCCTGCTCAAAAATGGCATCAAACTCTAGGTTTTCAATTCTCTATGCACCGTATTTGGGAAAGACAGACTTCTACCCAGGAAATAAAATGGGTTCGACGCCTACTCTCTAGCCTTGCGCATAATCTTCTTTGGGTCATATACGGGATCAGAGGGGTTTGGTTCAGGATTTACTCTGGTGTAAGAAGTCTTTGGAGCCAGGTTTCCTGAGTAGTGCTACTTAGGGGATACTGGTTTGTTTGGACTGGAGTCGCCAAGGTAAAGGTTTCAGCTAGTATGGGTGTTTATCCCTCTGTTACCCTTAGGGTTCAAACTACAATGTTTGTCGTTCTCTTGGGGAAAATCTCTTCAAATTCTTCCCTGGAAATGACGATAGAATGTTAGCACTCTATAAATCTATTTGGATGATGAACAGATGATGAAGATTATTTTTTCAACCAAATTTGACACCCAAAACTAGCCCTTCGGATCTGGAGAGGGATCTCTCAGAAATGGTGTGGTCTCGGCACAGGATATGGCACTGTGAACTGTGGCTAGATTTAACATCGATAATAAAATGTTTGTGGTTATATGGGCACAAAAAAGTAAAAATCAGGCTATGGGGTTGGTCTGAGGAAGAGAAGGAACAAATGACTCAGTGACTGGATTCGAGAGGGAAAGGCTAGGTGAGAAACAACCATCAGTGTAAACCGTAAAGTGTGGTGGGAGAAAAAACACAAGAAGTAATTCAAGAGTGTCGCTGTGGATGAAGTCAAAGTTAGCTTGAAAGGAAAACGTTTTTTCTAAGTGGCACGAACAAGGGGTGTAGTACAGTGAATCCGAAGGTTCAAAAATTCATTCTTAAATAGACGATATGCAATATGAAATAAAAGATAACAGGAAGAACATACACAAAGAAAGAGATACAATACATCCAACTATCACAACTACAATCTTTTCATCAAATCACAGGACATTTGCATTAAATTTCGGTCAAGAATCAGACTTCATACATTATCATTTGTTTCTCAAGATTACCAACCAACCTATCTTACATCGAAAAGATGAAATATATAAGCGAGGGTACCACTTGGGCTACCCTGCTTTCTAACTGCTAAACCTAGACTAGGAAAATCGTGCCACATGCGCTAGAAACTCTTCGCATGGCACTATCTAAAAATAGGAAACAATAATTTATGGCTACTAACAACCGTCTTTGGGTTTTCCATGTGGTCTGATCATCGGTCAGGATCTGACGTAGGAAAAAGGTGTCGCTATATCTCTTGATCGGGCATCCCAACGAACATGTGTCTGTCCAAAACTTGTTTTCTGTAACATTGGTTTCGCCTTCCATTATGCGCCTATTAGCTGGAGATCTATGCGCAAAAAACATCTGTTCAATTCTCATGACCTTTATCAAAATGGTGAGATGCTTTAAAGGACGTATATCACTCAAAACTGTTGTGAAGAAGAATGCCGCCCGTTAAGCTTTCTCTCCTTGTGCACTGGCAAGGGCCACACATACTCCTTGTTCGGCTACCCCACGCTCTTCAGGATGCTCCATGTCGTTTTCCTCTTCTAGCCTTTGTGCCTCTTGTAGCTGGACAATAATTTTCTGAGCCTCTTTAAGCTACCTTTTCAGCCATGCCACGTTCCCTCCGTGACTCTGTGCAACTGATGCCTTTGCGGTTTTAGTTGCTAGCCTTCGTTTTAATTCCCTACTCTCCTGATATGGCTCGAAAATAGCTGTCTTTTCTTGCTTCATATACCAAGATGGTGTTTCCTCATTCATTCCCATGGCTCCTGCCTTCCTTATTCTTCTCCTCCATTCTTGGCTCAAATCTTTGAGAAGCTCTAGCTGGGTGACGCACCTGAGTAGTCCTTCAGCTGCTGGTTCGTCGCGCAGTCCTTCTGGAAATTGAACCTTCGTGATCTCCTCGCTCTTTTTTAGCTGACCTCTCCTTTGAGGCAGCTGCTATTCGGAGGAGGAGGCTTCTGTCGTCTCCCTCTTCTGTGTCAATTTCTCTGTTTCAACTGTCCCACGTCTTAAACTGATCTCTTCTGTAGGTGAAATAATGGTTTCCTCTACATCTTTGAGAATGGTTGTTGCAGGTGTGAATGAATCTGAATATCTTTAAGGTTCGGACCTTGTAGTTATTCCGCTCCACATTCCCTTTCCTATACTTTAAGGAGCTACCATGGCGTGACCAATGTATACCCTGTGCACAACTTTGAATGAACATATCGGGGAGCAGTTCTTAAACAATTGAAATGGAAAAAGGAAAACTGGGAAAAACAACTCGAACCAGGTTCTACAACTGGAAAGCATGCCAAGCATATGATATTTATAATGAATCGGCCGAGAGAGGGAAACATGTTGGAAATCAATGTATTTATGACGATGAGATGTTTCAAGCCGGCCTTCAGGTTGTTCATGGAAAATCCCGGCATATGGAGTGCAAGTGATACGACTTGGTGTGCATGTATAATACAAACGCTGCAATTCTTCATTCCTTCGGCCCTCATGATGAAATGATAATAACTATGGCACTTGCCGACACAACCTTATATTAACCATTTGACTTGATAGGGGTGTGTAGAACTGACTTTTAATGAGATTCAACCTTTTGTGAAAAGACATGCTCGTACTATGTATACAGTTTCTGACTCTGACACCCTTTCCCATTTCCAAGGGCCAACCAACCATTTGCTGACTTCACCCTCATGGTGCTACGTACCCGATTTCACATGCTTGGGTGCATGGATCCTGACGTGACTCAAAATCAACTCTAAATGGAAAGAAAAGTGGTGGCGCTAACAGAATGTAGTCCCATATTTATCAGTTTTTCAAATCTATTTGTGAAGAAATCAACATCTCTCTTCATACTAATGCATTAATCTTTAGTTGTCTACAACAAATTTATTTTCGTAAAAATTATTTCAGCTTCCATGACCATTTTTTTCCTATCGTGAATTGTAATGACCCCGACCGTTATGACACAAAATGACGTACAACGAGATAATTTTTTTTTTAAAGCATTAGGACAATAATGTCAACAATAAAGTCATAGTTACACAAGTCAACGATATCATAATGAATGAATTTCACGTGAAACAAAATCATAAAAATCATAGCATATTAGCACATCATGAATCATGAAGAAATTTCCGAACATTTACTCTGATAAAGAATTTAAATGACTAACCCATCCATCCTACCCTACAAGGTTAGGACATCTAGGGCACATAAGAAACGCTCAAGCCTAGGTTCCCATCAATTTTGACCATTTAAGGTCTCAGGGATGGTGAGTGTTATGAGGAACAAGGATGTGTCTACATCCCACCCTACATAATCAAGTCCAAGTCGACTAAGCTAAATAACATCATCAACGAGTAACCAGGCACAAAAGAATTCTAATAAACCATCACACGTAACATAAAATTTCATGTCAAGCTAGAAATATAATATCAATAATCATTCGTTACAACACATTTTTTCATGGTGCAAGAAGTAAAAAGTCAACAACCAATCATTATATTGACCTTTCAACGCGCACAAGGAGACAAATCTAAACATTATACAATACTTCACTCAATACCTTAAATTTTCAATCACACAGGAGATAAATGTGGTTAAAACCATCATTCATAAACAACTAAGTAAACTAAATAACAAAACATTTAGAACTATCATTCCATACAATAATTTTCATGCGTGCATGAAATAAACTGAATCTAAGCGATCATGCATTCATTTCATCATTTGTGCAAGAGTACCCAAGCCCCTTTTTCCAAGGCACAAAGGAAACTAATCATATAATGACATGGGTTAAGGTGCAATGGGATCAAATCTAACTCAATCAACCACATTAATTGTCAAGGCGTAACGGTACTCTAGCTATCACCTAACATACATAACATTTAATGACATAGGAAAAGGTTGTTGATTCATCATTCATAATAAAGTTAAGGGTGCAAGTAAGTCTAATCACTGTTACACATCAATATTACTCGATTTGATAAATGTCGCATGTTCCTCTCAACTGTCGTAAGTGTCACATGTTCCTTACAACTGTCGCAACTGTCGCATGTTGTTCACAAGTGTCACAAATGTCAAACAAAGCATACTTCCATGATGATGACACCAAGGAGACACTTAGAATACCTCAGGCACCTGATTTGGAGGAAGAATGATGGTTAACTGTAGTCAAGAATCTCTTGCCACCTGAAAGGAGCTCTTAAACTAGGGTTTTAAAGGAGAGCGCTCCCCTACATCAGCCTTAGGAGCGTTGGCGCTCCCCTGCAAGGTGCTGGGGAGCATTATAGCACCAAACTTCCCCTTTGAAGGAGTGCTACCCATATTTAGAGTGTTGGCACTCCCCTTGAGCCTCCTAGGGAGCGCTATAGCACCCTGATGCCCCTTTTGAGGGAGTGCTGTCTAATTTGGGCAGTAGTTGGCCCGTTGAGGAGAATAAGGGGAAAATCTTTCAATTTTGGAAAGAAGTTGCATTCGAATTCTTGGTTCAATAAGAAGATCCATGATCTAAGGAGGGAATTCCTCAACCTACCATAAAAATACCTCAAGAGGTTAAGCCTTTCCTAACCTATATAAGCAGGCTCTATGATGGTGGAAAAGGGGGAAGAATTACAAGCATGAAACCTATGATCTTATAGGAAACACATGGTGAACTGGAGGAGAGTAATCAATGAAGCTACTATCATCCAGGTTGTGGATATTTTGAGCAAGGGTTAGACAAAGGGGACTTGACGAAGATGTCACATTCGCATCTACGGTTGTAAGCTACTTCTGTCATTGTTCTCATTAATATGACACACTTGGCCTGTTTCTTTCTAGTTTGTGTTTAATTGTACATGAACTTATCTTTGATAGATAGATCTATTTTCGAGCTAATATCAATAGAGTAGGAAGTGGTTGTACTATTGTTTTTCTACAAGGCTCACCGAGGAGTGAAAGGTTGGATCTCAACTCAGAGTGTGCAGGGACAAACGTCGGTAAAAAGGAACTTTTGTTCTCCTTCCTCCTCATGTATTAGTTTGTATAGATCTGAAAGGAAGTCAGTGTCTACGTTAAGCATCTTCTGTCTTAAGAGTTAAGAGTCTAGCTCTCAAGAGGAGATCTACCTGTCTGCAGGGAGATTTTCCTTCAACAATCACTCAATCCCTTAAATAATGATGTACGAGAATTTGCAAGGTAATATTTATAATTTAATATTAATAATCATTTAGAAACAATAAATTTAATCATTCTTTATAACTATTAAAATATTTTCCAATAACATTTTCACAAATTAAATATTAAAAAGTTCCTAATAAAAATTTCATAAATTAAAAGCGAAAGCAACATAATTTTTCTTTAGGTATGTCTTGTGATTCTACTACATAACCATATCATCATTATTGCTAAGGTTTTCACTCCACATGTTTTCAAAAATAATTCTCTTAAAATATGCTCCTATTCTATAATAAGTGGAGGTGTGTCAATACGCGCACCTCATTCTCACTCTCCATCCACACATACAACATCATTTTTAAAGATTTCACCTTTAGAAAGTACTCTCCTTATAACCTAGGATTCATACAATGTGTGCTATCAATGTAAACTAACTTTTCCTTATTTAAGCTCAATCCATTTCTCTTGATTTTCTTAATATTTATATAATGTGAGTTATGATTGTAAACTAGTTTATTTTTCTTTTTAATATCAATCAATTTATCTTATTTTAATAAACCTTTCATTTAACTTATTTGTAACGTACCCATCCACCCACAGGCCGCGGCATGCTATCATCAAGTTCACTCTTGGACTTCATACTCTTACTGATACCTTCTTTCATTAATAAGAACACATAAGATACAAGATTTAACAACATGCACAACAATATCCAACAAGCATGCATAATCTAATATTTAGTTAAACGATAAATAAAATACACACCGGTATACATTCATACACAGATAATAATATCAAAACAAATAATGCCTATATTTATGAAAGGGAAACACCAACTGGTTGCAGACCAAGGATGTTCCACCCAACCGTAGACACCACTACTCGAAATATCAATAGTAGTGTCAGCCCCGAGCCAGGGCTATGAATCCACAAGGACGGTTCCATAGTGTACTTGGGTTCCAAAACTAGTAATCTCTCAAGCTCTCATAGGTTTCCCATCACCCACAACAATCCAAGTACCCAACTCTCTTCTACCCAGCCTATACCACCCGAGAGAATGGACCTCCACCTTTCTTTGCCACGTAGTCCCTTAGGTAGTCCTTCTCTTTTATCCAGGTCCTCCAGTACAGCTAGTCCATAATCTCAATGATGGAACTCTCAGAACTCGCATTTGTGAGAAAAACAACTCACAGGCCAACACATCTCAGACATGCATGCCCCAGGTCATGTCTAGATTTCACCAGCGACCACTACAACCAACTATCCCGTGGCTAATTATTCAGCGGTTCAGTTCCATTTCCCCAAGAAAGATGCAGATGAGGATGGGTCAATGAATGGGTAAGGAGGTGCATGAAAGTGCGTGAGGGAAATGAAGGAATTTACAAGAAATCAATGAACAAGCCATCAGTCGAACCCCCCATCAGACTAGAGGTGGGTTTAAGTAATTTTGTGGGGAAATCAAGAACCTCCTGGCCTTCCCCAAGAAGCTCACGTAACCAATACCCCTCCCTTAGGTAAAAAGGGTAATTAACATTGGAATAAACAGTTAGCCCCTCAAGCCCCCTCTCTTGTGGAATCATGCCCCCATATAACTCTAGTCCTTGTCCATCTAGTAGCCAATGATGTGTTTATTATTAATAATGATAAAAAACATTACATTTCTTGGGCATACTGGCCCTTTAATAATTGTTTGGGCACCCTGGCCTCCCAACATTGTAACAATACATTATTTAAAAAAAATGGGGGTTTGAAACTTGGGGTGTTACATCCCCTCCCCCTTATCTTGGCACTGTCCTCAGTGCATATACAAAATAGAGATCAAAATATCAAGTTTATTCAAAAAGCTGCGGGTACTCTGCCTGTATGGCATCTTCATGCTCCCAGGTAGCATCTTCAGGACCATAGCATGTCCACTGAACTTTTACTATCTCTATAAATCAATTCCAGAGCATTTTGACTTTTCTCTCCAATACTCGCAGTGGCTAAACCTGAAAGTCTCCCTTCGTCTCTACCTGAATTAGATGCCAATCAATAACATGGTTAGGGTCATGTACATATTTCTTTATTAAATATGGATTAAATACATTATGCACATTCATGGAAGTAGACAATGCAAGCATTTATGAAACTAACCCTATTCTGTCCAATACTTCAAATGGATCATAGAATTTGGCTACCATCTTTGTAAAACTACCCAATTTCAAAGAGATTTTCTTGGGCTTCACTTTCAAAAGTACATGCTCTCCTACTTTAAATTCTCTAGCTATCCTGTTCTTGTCGGCATAAACTTTCTGTCTATACTAAGCTGCCTTTAAATTATGTTTGATCATGACCACCTGGTCTTCCATTTCCTTGAGCAATTCTAGGCCAAGTACCATTGTATCCGCTGGGCTGTCCCATCTCACTGGAGTATTGCATTTCCTACCATACAAGGCTTCAAATGGGCTCATTCTCAATGAATCTTGACACCCATTATTATATGCAAACTCAACCAAGTGTAAGTAATCTTGCCACTTAGATGGCTTAGCCATCACATACATTCTCCGCATGTCTTCAATTATTCAATTGACCCTCTTTGTTTGCCCATTTGTCTGGGGATGATATGCCATGATAAAGTTTAGATTTGTGACAAATCATTTAAACAATCCCCTCCAAAAATTGGAGGTAAACTTTGAATCTCTATCCGAGACAATTGTCCTAGGTATCCCATGCAACCTAGCGATTTCCTTCATGAAAATTTCTACAACATTAGCTGATGTATGCGTCATCTTCGTAGGCACAAAGTGAGTAGAATTTTTTAATTTTTCAACCACCACCATGACTGAATCATGTTGCTTATTCATTCTAGGTAATCCGGTGATGAAATCCATGGTGATCACTTTCCATTTCTTCTCTAGGATTGGCAATGGCTGCAGCAACCCTGCTGGGTGCCTATGCTCAGCCTTCACCTTTTGACATTCCATATATCGAGCAATGTAATCAGCAACAACCTTCTTCATTCCCATCCAAAAAAACTGGCTTCTTACTACTGTAATCATTTTCTGGTAACCGGGATGTCCAACATAAGGAACATCATGCATTTCCTTTAGTACCAAATTCCTCAGTTCTCCAGAACTTGGAACATAGATTCTATTTTTATGCATGAGTAATCTGTCTTCCCTTATCTCATACTCCTTATTTTATGTTTTACATTTCCTTGCTGTAAGTTTTCCTTTACCTGTAGGTAATGCTGGTCTTTAACAAGACAATCTAAAATTGAGCCCTGCAAGTCTGACTGATGCATACTGACAACAATAGCATGCATGGTATGCACTCTTCTACTTAGTGCATTGGCAACTTTATTCTCCTTGCCCTTGATATGCTTGACATCGAAGTCATATTCACTTAAAAATTCTATCCATCTTGTTTTCTTGGCATTCAAGGTCGGTTGTTCAAAAATATACTTCAGGCCAATGTGGTCTTTCCTTAATTCAAAATTCTTCCCCATGAGATAATGCCTCCACATCCTCAAGACGTGAACAATGGCAGCAAGTTCCAAGTCATGCATGGCATAGTTCCTCTCATGTTCCTTAAGATTTTTGGACTCATATCCAATGACATGTCCATTTTGCGTGAGGAATCCCCCAATTCCTTCCTTACATGCGTCTGTACATACCACAAAAAATTCATTTGGGTCAACAATATTTAACACAAGTGCACTAGTAAGTAATTCCTTCAACAGATTAAAATTCTTTTCACACTTGAGTCTCCACTCAAATTTAGTGCCCTTCTTTTGCAAAGAAGTGATGAGATGAGAAATCTTAGAGAACCCTACTATGAACCTTCTGTAGTAGGAAGCTAATCCCATAAAAGATCTGACGTCTGACACATTTCTGGGTGTTGTCCATCCTCTAATGGCTTTGATATTCTTTGGATCTGGCCCTGCTTTGAAATAATGTGTCTCAAGTAATGGATCTTCTTTTGATAAAAAGAACACTTACTCAACTTGGCATACAACTAATGTTCTCTCAGTACTTGCAACACCAGTCTTAAGTGATGTTAATGCTCCTCTTTAGACTTATAATAGATAAGTATGTCATCCAAGAATACTATGAAAAAATTATCCAAATAATTTCTGAATATGCCATTCATTAAGCACATGAAGACAACTGGTGCATTGGTCAGTCCAAAGGGAACCACTACAAATTCATAATGTCGATACCTGGTCCTAAAGGTTGTCTTATGAATGTCTTCTTCCTTGATTCTTACCTGATGGTATCTTGCCCTCAGGTCAATTTTTGAAAATATCTTCGCTCCTCTTAGCTGATCAAAGAGGTCATCAATTCAGGGTAGAGGATACTTGTTATTTATAGTGTACTTGTTCAATTGTCGAAAGTCAATACACAACCTCAAGGTTCCATCCTTCTTTTTGACAAAAATTACTGGTGCTCCCCAAGGTGAAACACTTGGACGTCTATACCCTTTCTTCAACAATTCCTCCAACTGCATTTGTAATTATTTTAACTCTAGTGTGCTCATTCTGTAAGGTGTTTGTGACACCGGGGCAACTCCTGGCACTAAATCAATTGAGAAATCTATCTCCCTTCTTTGTGGCAATCCAGGTATTTCTTGGAATACATCTTGAATTTCCTTTAGTACCGAGAAATCTTTGAGGCTTGACCCCTTTGTATTATCTGGCTCTTCCACATGAGCTGCATACAATTGACATCCTTTCCTAAAACATCTTTTTAGCTGTAAGGATGAAATCTTCCTTATAGAGATGGGTCTTGGAACTCCTTTCGCAGTGCTCTATTTTCCATTTCCATCAAGACATGTAAATGTCTTGTTATGAGAATCTAGGACAACATGATGCTTGTCCAACCAATCCATTCCAATCATAATATCATAAGAACCCAATGGTATGATATTTAGATCAATACTAGTAGTCACTCCATTAATACTTATGGAACAACTTCTGACCATATCATGGATTCTTCTTTTGGTTCCAGTGGCTAATTGAACCAAACTTGCTTTTCCAAGTTTACTTTTCACCAAATGTAATCTATCCACTATCTTAGGATCAATGTAGCAATGACTTGCTCTTGAATCAATCAAAATAACAATAGGCTGATTTATGATCTTACCTTCCACCTCGATCATATTGGTGTTATAGGAGAATACCCCCGTGGACAAGTGGATTCCCTCTTGGATTCTAGACTCCTAAGACCAAGACAAAAAGAGTGCTAATGTTGGTCACTGACATCCTTTTAAATATAGTTAAACTAAAGTATAGAGAAGAGGAAGAAAGGAGTATCTTTTAAATGACGTTCGTCCTCGCACAGTTTGAGCTGAGCTTTGATTCCTAATCTCCTCGATAAGTCTTGTAAACAAACAAAGATAGAACAAACTTCTTATTCTACTAATATTATCTTGAAACTAGATCTATCTAATAGAGACATGTTCATGTAGAAAAAACACAACCTTGAAAGAAACAAGCCAAGCACATATGTATATTAATGAGAACAATAGAGAATACTTGTAGACATTTGATGAAGGTGCAACAACCTCTTCAACAGCCTCTTCCAACTCTCCTTGTCCAACCCTTTGCTCAAATAATCCACACAAAAATGATGTTGCTTCAATGATGAATCTCCCTTATGAGATCATAAGTTTGATACTTTTAATGTCTCCCCCTTTCACCATGAAGAGGCCTCCTTATATAGGCTTGGAGAGGCCTAACCACTTAAGAGATTCTTGGGATAGGTTGAGGATTCTTCTCCTTTAGTTGTGGATCTTCCCGGAGATCTAGCCTTGACCTCAGATCTGAATCCAGCCAACTCCAGATATGAGGGGATTCTTCCCTGATTTTTCTCAACAATCCAAAAATTCGTTCAAAAAAGGCCAGCGCTCCCTCAGAATGGGGAACAGAGCATTGGAATGCTCTGCCAAAAGAGGTCACAGAGCGCTGACACTCCCTAACAATGTATAGGGAAGCATTGCCTTCCAAAATTGATTTTTTAGTGGTTGTTTATATGGAAAAAGACTTATACTCTCTGTCAAATGATTTCTCCACAAAAAACTTGTACTCTCTGTCAAATATCACACTACTTGTGCAATTATCAATGATCTATTCGATGAAGGGCGTAGGTGTTACAAGGGAAAAACTCTTTATGGATAAGGGTAAACCACAATAGACAGGTATGATTGCAGAAATCAACTCAATTCCAACATATACTATATAAAATAATGTGCAATATAAGAATGAGGCCTACCTCGATCCAAAATTTGATGATGTTACACCGTTGAGCACTTTGTCCCAAAGCTTTATACCTATAAGAAGTTATCAACAAACAAGAAATTCAGGTACATAGTGATGATATAAAAGGGGTTAGCACATCAGATAGAATAATCCATTAATAAACATTACAAACATGCCCATGGATAATAATCATATATTTGCAAGATACCAATAGGATGAGAAAGGAGTATTTCTATTAATAATTGATCAACAAAAGTGACAACATTACAGACTTCCATGTCAGCATGGTTCGAAACCAAGAAACCAAGTTCCTTCCAACTGGGTCTCCACAACTTCGATCCTCCACCAAAGGCAAGCTCATAGGAAAGAGACAATGAGGTCCTCTCAACAATAGGGAAAGAGCTTGGGGGCTGAACACTGTGTTCAGACTTGAGGGACAAAGGGATGCAGACTCAATATGAAGTAATTTCTCTAGAGTAAATTTGCTCTCAAAGTTGAATGATTCCTCCTCTTTTCCATAGCTTGAAATTGTGCTCTGATAGCCTTCAGAAGGCAACTGAAGGGTTGAGTCAAAACGTTTCTAGTATATGGAAAGCCAAGGATCAAAGATCTTCTGTCATGACATTGAAACTCAACCTCATTTTGTATTTTCTGGCACAAATCTCGATATACATGAGATGTAGTGGAGCAACAAGCGTATACGCATCTTGTATAACCGATAGGGAGTGTATATGTGGAAAAATGTATATTTTTAGCTCTGGATTCATCAAAAAGGGATGATAAGTTTGCATAGAGAAATGGAAAAAGGCCTTCTATGCAAGCTATCAATGGTGAGGAAAATCTTTCTATAACAGATGCCCCCTAATGTGTGAGATCAGAGGATTATCTCTGATGGCCGAAATACATTATAAATAAACTAGAAGTGGAGTGGTAGAGAACCAACTGGACGAACTCAATTGCTCGTTACATTATGTACTGACTTTGCATACATGGCTACCAAGAATACAATGCAGATCCATGTGGAAAATATACCAAACAAGTGTTCATGACCATAAATAGGCAAATAAAAATGCATTTATATGCCAAAAAATATCATAGTCACGATCAAGGCCCAGTGAAACCAGTCTCAAAATCAATCGGAAGATATCTATATACCGCAAAGTACAATCTGATCTCCCATGATCACTAAAGTCAAATAGGTACTGGTCCAATGAAGGGGAAGCAACAACTCAGGAAAGCTGCGGCCACATAGTGATGTCTTCAAGTCTTCTACATTATCCGCCAAAGGTGCAAGTCTACATCATGTGAATAAAGGAGTTAAGGTCAAATATGATGAGACATCGTTTGATTACCAGTCATTGAGATATATCGTTAACAAATGCGAGACAAGCTACCAATAATGAAAGTAGTTTTCAAGGCACCGAGTACATTCCTACAAGTGTGAAAAAGGAGTCGATGTCGAACACTTGAGAAATCCACTGATCAGAAGACATTGATGTATTCCCAACTGTCAATGGCGAGAGAGCCCACCACTAATGACTGCAAGCCTCAAGGTACTCATAAAACTCTAGGTCCCATATCCAGAATAAATGAGCTGAAGTTGATGGAAAGAGGCCCACTAAAAGGAGAGCATTGAGGCATCTCTCATCAGTTAGCACGAGGAACAAAGCAGGAGCTTCATGATTTGGTGGAGATCGGACAAAGAACATGTTCACGAATCAACAACCCTGTGTGTCTTTTGCGTGTGCCAAATGCAAGCGATACATGAAAAGGACCCTCTGAATAGGAGCCAATGATGAAAAACTACTGACAAAGGCGAGGAAACCACCAATAAGGCTAATGGAATCCAAGACACTGCACGAATCCCAAAGTGTGAATAGAAGTCTTGGCGTTGAACATAAGGGAAACCAACCAGTTAATGACCAATTATGAAATGTCGATTGTTGGGTTCAAGGTGACCTACCAATGATAAAAGTAGGGCCATGGTGCATGATAAGACCAAAGTATCATGTGATTCTGAGACAAACTGAGGGTATGGACAACATGCAAAGTCAATATTTATGAGGAGTGGCAGACACGGGTTGATAGACTTCCTTTGAACAAGAGCATGAGACAAATGGTGGACTCTGATAGCATGGACTCAATGATGTGACAATTAGATGCATGAGGTATCAATAATGTTCTCTATAGGGACTATAAGAGTAACCAGTCGGTAGAGAAATCTCTGTAGCGAGATCATATTCCTAAGGCCATGCTAAACGCCAAATTATGATGACAAAAGGACTCAATAACTTTGTGCTTTGTTCAAAGGCGACACGACTGCTGCCAATTACAATATAGTACTCCCTTCCCACCCATATTTTTTTGTTTTTTCATAACAAATGAATGCTATGATACAGAGGAGGGAACAAGTGTTGCAAGTAAGCAAAACTAGTTCCAGCAGTGGAACGTATGTATGCTTAATGAAAGGAAATGCATGTGGGAGATGGACACTCGGGGTGATGTTCCTTCCAGGGTATAGGGTGTCAAATTGTGAAAGATATAAACAAGGCTTTTCTTGGTTGAGGATGAAAACTGCTTAGGCAATGGTTTATAACGCAAATCGAGAACCGGCTAAAGGCTCAATATTATAAATGAGGGCATGAGATGCAATCACAACTTAACGCCAAAAAATGTCATTTTTTATATCTTTTAGTCTACATGGTGTGAAAAAGGGGTAAACTTGTGCCAAATAGATGTCTTTTCAAATCCAATTTATGAGTGTGAAAAAGATAAGTTCACTCGACAATCTTTTCAATTTTTGGTAGCGAGTGTTATAACCCTAAATTGCACTATCCCTGCTTACCTAGCATCAGGCCTACTCATGCCTATTCCTAGCCAAAGCCATGCTGAGTAATTCCTCAAAAAACCACTTAAAAAAAGAAACCCGCGCCCTAACTGCTCATTGGGTGCGGGCATCCGCTTGCTGTCCTTATACTGCACGCGGGCATCCGCAGGCTAACCCAAAACAGCCCGCGGGTACCTAACAAAGCAAAAATCAGGAAAGTTTCCGCCGGGACATGAGGCTTTTTGTCAGTTAACTGGAACTCCGAGCCATGCATGACCGAGAGTTCGCCAAGAACCCTAGCTCCTTCTAGCCT
>JASDQU010105769.1:237897-250906 GCA_032191745.1 Picea mariana | reverse complement strand
AATCCAATTTAAATAATTTTAACAACACATGGTTATTAAAACCAAGTGCTTGGCGCGTTGGTGGCTTGGACTTTGTAAAGACTTTCAATGGTGCGTGGAGGTCCAAACTGACACGTCACCAAACTGACACGTCATCAAATGCCAAGTCAGCGTACGGATGCCACGTCAGCAGGTACGGATGCCCAGTCAGCTGTATGGCCTCTGCCACGTGGCAGTACGGCCTACCCAGTGATCATTTTTTTACCTGTTTGGCTATTCGAACAGATCGCGATAACTTTCGCTCCCGACGTCCGTTTGAGACGAAACGAATTGCGTTGGGTTCGTGACGACGAGGGCTACAAACCCATTTGTTTTTAGGCAATTTCGAGAACTTTGATTTTTGAGGTAAAATTTGACCCCTGGTCCAGATTCTAATCATTTCATGTCCTCCAAACAGCGCTTGCAGTTCTGCGATATACAAATTGACACACGGAATGCAGGACTGGCGGGGTGGATATTGCCATTGTTTACGGATGCTAGTCCCTATGAACTATCTAACAGTATCTAAAAAATTGTTTTGAATACTAAATTAGCTCTTGGTACTGACAACTGGGCATAAAGGTACGAAACAGTTTGGATTGCACTCTCCGCAATATACAAATTGACCACCAGATTCTGACATCGTCCTCTCTTCTATGTTACAGATTATGCATTCAAATGTTCAAAGTGATACAGTTAGAAGGTCTGGACCTGGCCTCCTTTGCAGACACCTTCTCAACCTGTTTTGGATTCTTCTATTGCCGATTTCACGAAATCTACAATTCCAGCACGGTCACTCTACCACTGCTCACAAATGTTTCAAAGTATCTCTCACTACCTTCCATCCCCACTAACTTCCTGTCCTTCCAGTTGTGCTACAATATCCTCTTCGTTGTTACGCGTATTTCACTCAAAAATTTCTGAGACATACAATTTGACCCTCACGCCCTCACCCTCAACGCTCATACGTTGCAACCTTGTTTTGTAGCTGTCTTTTTTCCCCTGCCCGCGACCTTCGTACTTTCTTACTATGCTATTAGAAACCTTTCATGCTAACAGCTGACCATGCAAGAACCCTCAACATTGTCATTAATGGTTGAAAACCTCAAGGAGATATCCCATTATTATGCATTAAACCAAGATGTGCGGAGAGTTATTTTGTCCCTTCTGATTGTTCATCTCCAACATGCATCCTCGTGTTGGGCCGCTCAAGAAATCTACAATGCTTAATCACTCATTGCAATATCCAATTTGTTGGCATTTCTATATATGAAATTAGTATTGTTTAATGCTAACAAAGCATCATGCAACAGCCATCCAAATTGTCACTAATCAATGAAAGTCTCGAGGACATCTCCCATTCACATGCTTTCGACCAAAATTTGTGCAGGGTTATATTATCCCTTCCAACTTTTCATTTCATTCATCGGATGGAACAAATAAACATTCTTGTAGACTTATGGCACCAGGTCGACAACAGTTTTGTGGAGACACAGTAAATATGTTCGCACACAAGGACCAAATCTTTCAGTGGTCCACGGCATACTTTTACTATTCATCCCGATCCACCCAAAACAAAGTGATTTGGACCTCTAGAATCGCTTGTGCAAGCTGCGTTCCTGAGGTTTTTGACTCTAAGGAGGTGGTCCCTTGGTGCGATGAAAAATATATTCCAGGGCAAAGAATTATTCCACTGTGTGACCATTCTCCTGTTTCTTTTTTGCCTCAGCTCTTCCACGAGATGTTAAAATTGTCGAACCCAACATTGACGTTTAGAGGACAAGACTGCAAACAGTTTCTAGAAAAATATCATAACAGGTTGGACATCTTAGCAAACTTCCTCGAAGACCCGAAAACAGTTTCTGAAGATATCACAAGGCTACAGGTAAGTTCCTTTAGAAATCCATTACAGGAATTTGCTTGGTTGGTTACAAGAATAACGGGATAGGAATCCACAGCAAGCATTTCCCATATAATTATTTATATTTTGTACTTCACAGTCAAGGAAAAATACATTTTCGATTGGGGGAAGATAAATTCGATTGAGCTCTTCTCCCAGTTGTCACGATTCAAAGAATCGAATCAATTTTATATGTCATCCTACTTGATTTTCTCAATTGTGTATTGTTGTCTATTTCCAAAACTTTCTCTTTCCAATAAAATAAACGGTGGATTCGACCCAGTAACATTTTGGCATGAGGCATTGTGGAGACACAAGGCCTCCCATTGTTTTTATGAAGTTTGTAATGGATTTGTCTCAATTTTCAAAGATTTATTGTTAGCCAAGGATGCTTCATGGATTTCTGGCCAGGCAACCAAGTTTTTGAAAAGGAAGGGCACACTTGAGCAAGAGGAAAATCACATTGTCCTCATGGTCTTTGGCTCTAAGGAAAATCCTGCCTTCCTTCCATGCCACATCATGGACAAGATGTTTGTTGCAGAAATAGCAAGGCAATACAACCACTGGTTGCATTTTTTCCATGACAAGAAAAAAAAATAGTTCATTCCTCTGCCCTAGAAAGTCGGAGACTTCGTGTGAAGAAACATAAACAATATTGATGAGTTTGTCACCCATTTCAAGAAATTGAACCTAACATACACTGAAAGGCTAAAAGGGTTCGACCCTTATGGCATTTTTCGAGAACATTTACTGGGTGTTGGATTTAACACCTCTTTTATCCATACACACCTGACCCAAGACAGGAACAATGTCGACAACAATCCTACTTCTGTCGATTACGATGCAGAGAGATTGCAAAGTGCCACTAAATAGTACAGACAACATGGAAAAGTGTCTGGTGAGAAGAGTACCCAATCCCTTGCTAGCACTCCCAAGAGCACGACATCACGGAGCATAGCTTCGACGGTCCACCCCAGTAAAAACGCAACCCATAAATCTTCGAACGAAGGAAGAGATAAGAAACCTCCTCACATAAATATTGATAATTCTCACAAAATTCCACTGGCGAAGAAGAGAAAAAACAATGCAGGGCAGGCGAAGGAACCCCAAATTGAAAGTGGAAAACTACAACTTGAAATTAAAGCTGAGCACATGCAGAAAATATCGGACACCAACTTTTTTGACATAGATGAATCCTTCGTAATCCAGAGTGCTATTTTTGACATCCAATCTAAAATTTTGGTCATTGAAAAGAGATATGTAACAAACATGAAAGGAAAATCTCATGAAGAGATTAACTTTAGCGAAATGTCGTCGTCCCAAATCTTCCAATTTCATCAGGGAACCAATGACATTCTTTGTGATTCCATTCGAGGAATTGAGACAGAAAATGCCAATATGAAACAGCGCCTCAACGAATTTGAGCAGGATTTCCTTGCAACTCCAGAGTTTGCCAGTCCTTTGGAAAAAATCGTGCCTTCTACCACTGCAGTGAAGATGAAAGTATCCTCTAGCCTCCCTGCATGCTCTAGATCCCTTGTAGATAATAACACCAACAAAATAATGCAGTTAGTTATTGAAGCCTAGGAAACATCGCAAAATTTAGTTTCCTTCAGAAAGAAGGCCAATGGTTTGCTGGAACAATTGGAGACAAATTTAAAAAATGAACAGCTTTTGTGTGATCAAGTACTAGCCCCTTTTTCCAAATATGTCAACAACACATCGGAACTGAAAAGAATATAGGAGAAACTCCCCTCGCCAAAGTGCACCAAAAAAGTAAAAGCATGCTGGAAAAAGAAAGTTGACAACATGTGGCTCATTGTCAAGTCATGTAAACAAGTCATATCAAAAAAGGAAGATTTATTCACAAGCCTTCTCTAGTTGGACTTAGCTGGAACTACCAACGAGGTTCAAGATCCTAACTTAATTCTCAAATCCTTGTCAATCACCAAAGAAGCCTTCAAGGAACAAGTTGATATTTTAAAGGGGTTGTCTTTCAAAAAGTTTTGCGGTATACTTGAACATCATCTAGATGAGCACGAGCGCTGGGTACTGGACTATGCCTCGCACAATGAAGAAATTGAATAGACTCTGCATATTATTTCAATGGATATAAGGAAATTAGAAAATGGCATTTAAGACATAGAAATCCGGGATGAAACCAACACAACCCCCATGAAAAGCTACATCGAAGAATGGTTCCAAAAGAGAATGGATGGCCTCGTCTAGGAAGGGCAAGAACCGGTCAACAAGACTACAATGTCCATTGACGACAGCAACAAAAATGCATCGGCTTCATAGTAAGTTTATATTGCCATATTGTTTTGTTTATCAATCCAGTTTGAGTCTATGATGTCATCTTCTCTTCTTTATCAATCCACTTATGTCCTCTTTCAATAGAAAACTGTAACCAAACACTCTTAACTTCCATTTTTTTCTTTTCAGGTCTTACTCTCTACCGTCGCGCACTTATTTCAACATTCCTAATTCTTGTACTTATTTATTTTTATGGTCCGCAGGAGCCCCAATCTCAGTCTATATGACAAACGCATTTAAATTTCCAGAAACATGTAAGAGACATTATTATTTTTTGCTAAATTCCAAAGAAAACTGATTCGACAATGCCCTTATTGTATACTAAAGTTTGGGTTTCCAGGAACCTTTCTTGTTTGTTCCAAATAAAACTAATTTAGATATGCTACATTTCTTGTCTCCTATTATATGTTAATTTTTTGGTCTTCAATGACGTTGATGTTTTAAATGTTGATGTAATTTCCAGAGATATGTAATAGACATTGTTTATTTTATAATAAGTTTGTATTGTATAGTTCACAATGTCGCTTCTCAATTTGTACATCGCGGAACTCTCGATGTTGTTTGTAGGGCACAGAACAACATAGACCCATTTTTGAAACCACCAGCCTGAGAAGCGCGATCCAAAAACTGGCGAAGTATGGAATGACCCCTCCCTGCGTGCTTCATAAAACGTGTACAAAGAAAACTAATTCGGCAATGCTATATCTTTTTTTTCCAAGAAAAGCCTTAGTTTTAAAGCAAGCTAATTCGGGAAAACATTATTACTATTCTATTGTATAACAGACATTAATTTTTTGTAAATTTATATAGTCCGCAACTCCGCCTATCATTTTTTATATCGTGGAACTGTCGGTGCTATTTGTAGGCCACGGAACATCAAAGACTCAATTTTGAACCCGCCAATTTCCAGAAACATGTAACAGACATTATTATTTTTTGATAAATTACAAAGAAAACTGATTCAACAATACCCGTGATCCAAAAACTAGCGAAGTATGGAATGACCGCTCCCTACATGCTCTATAAAACGTGTGCAAATAAAACTAATTTGGCAATGCTATATCTTTTTGTCCAAGAAAAGCCTTAGTTTTAAAGAAAACTAAACTCTACCTATCATTTTGTATATCGCGGAACTGTCGGTGCTATTTGTAGGCCACGGAACATCAAAGGCCCAATTTTGAACCCGCCAGCCTGAGAACCCGCGATCCAAAAAATGGCTAAGTATGCAATGAGGGCTCCCTGCATCCTCTATAAAATCTCTTCACCATACTTTATAAAAGTAGAAATTTTGTATGTATAAAACTAAATATCTACTTTATACAAGTACATATTTTGTATGTATAATTTTTTTATTTGTGATGAATTTCTATAGTCCGCAACTGCACTAACATCAGAGGCGCAATTTTTGTATCGCGGAATTGTCGTTGATTTTTTTATATCACCAGCCCGACAACCCGTGATCCATTACAAAAGTACATATTTCCTATGTATAAAAGTATTTCCATGTATTTCAACTTTCTAGCCATGTGTCTGTACTATGTCGCATTTACTGCCATCCCAACCTGCCAAGGACTTTGCTGCCATGTAGCCTTGTTTATAATGTATTTCGGCCATCGTAGATACTCCTCTAACCTCACACATTAGGGGGCATCTGTTAGAGAAAGATTTGCCTCACCCTATGCAATCTTGTAGAGAGGGCCTTATTCCATTTCCCTATGCAAACTTACTTTCCCTGATTGATGAATCCAAAGACAAAAATAAATATTTTTCCACTTGTACACCCCTTGCAAGCTATACAACAAGAATATATGTTGGCTACTCCACTAAAGCCCACATACATCGGGATTTGTACCATAAAATCAAAATTAAATTTCGAGTATCCATGTCATGATAGGAGATATCTGATCCTTGTCCTTCCACATACTGTAAACATTGCGACTCGACCCTTCAGTTGCATTTTGAAGGCTATAAAGAAGCCAATTCTGAGATATGGAAAGAGGAGAGAATTCAACTTTGAGAGCAAAGTTACTCTGAAGAAATTATTACTTCATTATTGAGTCTGCATCCCTTTCTCCTTTAAGTCTAAACACAGTGTTCATCCCCCAAGCTCTTCCCTTACCAGGGATGATTTTAGGGGCTAAATTTCGTTCATGGGATAATTTTCCATGGTTTTTCCCAAAAAAAGACTAACTATTATAAAAATGATTCGCCCAAATTCTATAGGGTAAAATTATTTTAACCCTAAATTTTATACAAACTATATAAAATCCTTAGAAATTTGAATATTTTTACAAAAATGTTGCCAAAAATTTATAGTTGGCATATGAAGGATTTGTAAGATTCGCCAAGGTTTCTACATTTTAAAATAAATTTCCATCCTTAAAATCATCCATGTCCCTTATTGATGGAGAACCTCTTTGTCTCCCTTATATGAGATTGACTTTGGTGGAGGATTGAAGTGGTGGAGGCTCAGTTGGAAGGAACTCGGTTTCTTGGTTCCGAACCGTTCTGACACGGAAGTCTGTAATGTTTCACTTATGTTGATCATTTATTAATAGAAATACTCCTTTCCCGTCCAATTGATATCTTGAAAATATATGTGTTATGATCCATGGGCATGTTTGTTTTGTATATTGATGGATTATGTTATCTAATGTGCTAACATGTTATACTATCACTATATGCTTACTTTGCTTGTTTCTTGAGAACTTGTTGCATGTATAAAGATTTGGGTCGAAGTGCTCAATGGTGGACATCATCAAATGTTTGGATGAGGTAGGCCTCTTTCTTACTCATATTTCACATTAGTTTATATAGCATATGTTGGAATTGAGTTGATTTCTGCTGTCATACTTGTCTGTTGTGGTTCTCCCTAACCATAGAGAGATTTTCCTCATAACAGGGGGACATTATGCAGGAAAAGCCAATCTGCAGAATATATCACATGTGGGATTATGGTGGCCAACAACTTCTAAATATGCAAAGGAGTATTTTCATACTTGTGATGTATGTCATAGTGCAGGAAAGCCATCAAGGAGGGATGAGATTCCCTTAAAACCTCAGGTAAATATTAAAGTGTTTTATAAATGGTAAATTGACTTTGTAGGTTTTATCAACCCACCAGCTAGAAGATCAAGAGTAAGGTATATCATTACAGCGATTGAATATTTTACCAGATGGGTTGAAGCAACAGCAGTAAAAGATTGCAGCGCAGAAACTGCAGCACACTTCTTGTTTGAACAAGTAATTATAAGGTGGATGCCCTAGGATTCTGATGAATGATTAGGGAACTCATTTCATCAACAGTACCATTTAGGAAATGACTAAACAATTTGAGATACACCATCAAAAGAGCGCTCCATACCATCCTCAAGCTAATGGAATGGTGGAAGAACTTAATAAGATTTTGGAGAATGCCTTAACAAAAATTTGTAATGTGAACAAGGATGATTGGGATTTGAAGATACCAACAGTATTATGGGATTATAGAACCACGTGCAAGAAACTTATAGGCAATATAGTTGTCATATTGGTGTATGGTTAGGAAGTAGTATTCCCTTTGGAATATTTGATACCTAGTCTGCACATTGTAACCATTACAAACATGACAGAAAGAGGCGCAGCTCAAGAAAGATTGTCTCAACTCATCGAAATATAAGAGGATGGGATTATGGTTGGTTTTCATCGGGAGGTACAGAAAGACAAAGATAAATCTTGGAATGATAGACACATTAAGAAGAAAAAATTTTAAGGAAGTAGATATGGTTCTCCTCTATGACACCAAGTACTTACAGCACCCAGGAAAGTTAAGGATGCATTGGCTATGGCCATATGAGATCAAATGTGTCACATATGGAGGTGTTGTGCAGTTGTAGGATCTAGAAAGAAAAGAGATGCAAGCATTGGTAAATGGAATTCGACTAAAATTGTATAGGGATAGTCGACCCAGTGACCCTTAGTAGTTGCACCGCAGGAGAATTCAATTGTACATAGTGTATATAGTAAAGAAAAAAATTGGAAAAAGAAGAAAAATACAAAAAGATGCAGTAGATGGATAAGTTTTTACAAATGCATTTAAATGATACAGTGTGAAGAATATAGCAGTTGGTATGAAATAACGGGAATACATTGCGCACCAAAGAAAGGTGACCAGGCAGAAAAAGCAGTGCGTCGAAACAGAAAGAAGTCGAAAAAGGAAAAAGTGGTGGTCAAAAAAGTACAACGCAATAAAGAATTTATGGTATGAATATAAAAAGTGGGAAATGTGAACAAGAAGACTCATTGTGACTTTGTAAAAACAAGATCTAAGGAAGAAAATTTAGAGTGAGCAGGTGATTCAGAGGTGTTTAGTAAAGATTCAGAGAAACTGTTTCAAAGATTTAGCAGAATGACGCCACCAAAATTTGGAGCTTTTGGTCAGATTGCAAGGAAAACATGCATTGTCGCAAGGTCGCCACATGATAGAACAGTCGATGGGGAAAACATTCATCCAGAGGGAGTGGTGGATGTGGATTCCATTCCTTCACTAGTCATCAAGCCAGTTAGTCCCATAATTTTAGAAGAACAACAGGTTCCAAAAACAGAGGAAATGGATGTCGATAGGAAGGGTGAAAAACAAAACCGTAGAAAAGAGAAGAACCCGACACAGCAATTTGTATTAGGCATAGAACAACCGCAGGTAGAGCGAAACGAAGAAGATGATGAAAGAACGGAGTTTGATGAAGTACAACACAATCTTGTTGAGACACCACAACAATCAAAGGAACAAATACAGGTGGAAGATGTTACGAACTAGCAAGATTCAGACACAAAAGAGGATGAGAAAGAGAACTAGCTAGAAATGGCAGGGACATCAGCAGGACAGAAGAAGACTAGGGAAAATTTAGTTGCACAAAGAACACCAAGCAAACAGAAGGAATTAACCTTGTCACTGTCGAAAATATCTGATGGATTCAGAGTAGTTGGTGACATGTTAGGGTTGATCAATAAACTAAAGTATGTTGATCATGATGTGGTAGACACAGGGAAGTTCCCTGAGTTTGTGCAGCAAGTGTACATAGAGAGAAAAGGAGAGGGTCCATCAAGGGATCCCATTTCAAAGCCAAAACAATCGATTGCAGGACTTTATAACACGGGGATCATGAACCTGCTAGAGATTCCACACTTTGGGAGAGGAAAAAATGTAAATGTTTGTATCAAATAGATTTTTTCACTAGTACAAGAGGCATATTATGAATGGAGAGGCATGTATCCATAGATGTAGACTTGATTGTATAAATTATAGGTTTACCAATAAATGACGCAAAGCTATAATAGTACATGGATGATGAAACCAAAAAGAAATCTCTAGCAGATGAGATCAAGAGAAGATATGGGACTGATAGAGGTTCCAAAGGAATGGTCATTAGATAGATAAATGATCAAGCAACTAATTGCATGGAAACATTGATGTCCTGTAAAATTTTAAGGAAATGTCACAAGGAGGAAGCTCCTACAGGAGTAATAGCAGCAGCAGCACAGTGTGCAAAGGGGAGTCTACTCAACTAAGCTCCTTATATACTAAACCTATTCTTCGAGGAATATAAGGATGTAGAGGATCTAGGATCAGAGTTTCATTACTCCTGGTTAATTATATTGATAGCCTTGTTTGGGTAAGGAGAACCAAAATATAACATATTTTACCAGAGGCTAGGAAAGTGTCGCGAAGTGAAGTATACAACATTATGGCACACCTCATATCCAAAGAAAAGAAAGGAAAATTCTATAATTTTCACTATGATGTATGAGGATTTACAGGAAAATATAGTTAATACATGGAGAATACCACCATAAGTGGTGAGGTAAAATCAAGAAATAGTAGATTTTAAGGCTTCCAGACATAACATGTGGATCCAAGCCAAAAGGGATCCTAAGAAGGAGTGTTTATAGTTGAGATAATATGTTAAAGAAGAAGAAGTTAAGTGGGCCATGAAGGAATAGCCTAAGGAATGGAAGGTGTCAATGATTCCAAAGAAGGTATCAAAAACTAAGAAAAAAATAGAGGTTGGCCCTTCAAAGAAGTCAACTAGTCCAGCTGCAAATACAACGAAAGCAATAAAGAAAGAAAAAGAAACAAGGGGTAGTTCAACCATTAGAAAATATAGGTAGAAAACTACTATCCCTAAGGCTCAAATTAAGGAAAAGGAGCGTGCAATCAAACCAAATGGAGGAGTGCATAAAGATACTAATGTTCCTATGCCAGAGGAAACAAGAGGTGAAAGTCTTCCAAATTTGGAGATACAAGTTTCAACTGCACAGACAAAGACTCTTCCATTAAAAAGAATAATGTTGCAGGCAACATGCCAGTGCAAGAAGATGAAGGCTCGAAAGGAATTTTCTCAACTTACACTGACAGAAGATGATACAGAGTTAGTTGTAGAGAAAGTATAGGACCACACAGAAGAGGCATGGTATGATGTGGAGAAGTAGGGAGAGGAGATAGTCATGAAAATGACAGAATTCAAGGATGCAATGGAACAATTGCAACTGACTACAGTGTAGAAAAAACATCAGGGACAACAACAACAAACTTCTCAGGAGTGGACAGTTACTGAACAAGAGACAAGGCAGATTATAGCAATGGGGAATGAAATTTTTTGTATAACTAAATGAATGTTGTAGGTAGATGAGGATACTGCGTAGAAGCCATTGAAATACATAGATCATTTGGACTTGGCATTTCCCAAGGTACCAACGAAGGTGCTATATAAAATTCAAATAAATGTCACACAGGAAATGTCGAGGGCCCTCACAGATGCGACAAGTTTACAATTGATCAACGAAGTAAGGAAGAAAATGGAGATGACACTTAAACAGGTGCAGGTTGAGAGGGAAGAAGTAGAGAAGCACACTGAAATATTAGAGCAGAAAGTGGAGGACATATTCAAAACTATTGTTAACAGTGCACAAGGGGAGAGTATACCCACAGAGGGTAACATTGAGAATATAGCATGAGCAATGGAGTCATACATAGTCCACATTGCAAAGTTGATGGATCTCCTAGTACCTACTAAACCACCAGAAGTAAGAACACAAAGGGAATAGGAGGCTACAAGTCATTCGGAGAACATTGCATTGAGAATCCAGGAAATTACAGAGTTGTATAAAAAAAGCCTGTAGTTATGGACAAATCTGTGGGAGGATGGAAAACTGCAAGAGTTAGACCAGAAATAGGAAGGTTTAAAAATAGCATTATAAGCACTATAAAAATCAGAAAACGATGACAATACCAGACAGATTGAGGAGTGCGAAAGACATGAAGTATTTACATGTAGAGTTGAAGAGAATACAAGAAGAAAAGAAACCAAGGTAGGCGCAATTGGAGCCATTGCGGGAAGGCACTAAACAAATGATTACAGAGATAGATGCAACTAAAGGTCATATTTAACAGGTTAGATTGGAAAGTGAAGAATTATTGAAGGAGAATATTATTGTGTGAACTGTGGAGACTATAGCAAAAAAGAGCGTGCAAGCAAGATATAAAGTTGAAGATATTTCAAGTAGGTTCCAGGATCTAGAGAAGTCAGTTCAGCATGCACACACTACGTGAGTGGATTGGGACAATCCACAAATGAGTGTTGGGGGCATGTTGGCGTAGGTCATTTTGGGGGGAAATGTAGAAATTAATGAAGATAGTTAGAAAATGGACCAGAAAATGAGTGTGTGCTGGAAAATAGGGAAAAGCAGCACCGGGAAAAAAGGAAGGACAAAGGACGAAAATCAAAGAAGAAAACGGTTGGATTTTTGACCAGCCACGCATAGGGATTTAGAAATTGGACATACTAAATCCACATAGAGTTAGTGAATTAGGTTTTTGGTCATTATTGTAACAAGTAGTTAGCCCATTTTTGTAGTATAAATATGTATTGTGAGATCTGGGGAGATCTAGAGTTTTTGCTAGTTAGTGATATGCGAGATCTTTTAATAGTTATTTCATTTAAAATTTGACTGAGAAAATTAAAACAAAATGAGGACGAGATGGGTTGATATATAGAGTGGGTGTGTGAGTTATATTTGAGTCTAGAAACCCTCCCATATTTTCAAGGCATGTAAATAGTCTATCCATGTCAAATTTCAGTGTATACAAAACCATTTTGAAAGAATTTCAACGTTGACCCCATTCACAGGTGATTGTTGCCCATAATGTACGCTATCCCTAGTACAATGTCTTTTAGGAATTGTTTCCTTTAAAATTTGACCGAGACGCACGTCCCCGCATCTAGTATTGCAAGGGAATGCAATAACGTCAATAAATAAGTACTTGATTAATTGCACAAGCTTCAATATCAGTTATTTGTTGTCTTTGTTTTTTTCTCTCATCTAAGTACTCTCAGGACGTGCTCTTTATCTAACCATAAAAGCCTCAAGATTTTCTCTTTGTCTAACCAAAGCCTTCAATGATTTCAAGTGTCTCTCCACCATCCACATTGACCTTGTGTGTACAAGTCCACACATTTCAATCTTCTCAACTTGGTGTATGAGGTAGTGTTCTTGTGCATTGAAAAATGTTAGAGGTAGATACCTTTTCATTTCACACATTAGTCGGGGAATTTCTCTCTTCTAATACTTTATATTATCTTGATGGATTTATTTCAATGAGAACCATCTACAAATCATGACGCAAGAAAACAACATGTTTAACAAAACATAATATATATTACATCAAACAAGTAAAAAGTATGTTATTAAGTACAACAACAAATTGAAAAACATTTTGCATATAAATCGTAGCTACTT
>JASDQU010105769.1:210903-229816 GCA_032191745.1 Picea mariana | reverse complement strand
TATCAGGAGAATCATCCTTTGTTTTGTTTACTCTGATGATCATAAACCTCCATTTATATATCCCTCTTTGGAAGAAGAAGGTCTTCATTCTTCTCACATTATTGATGTTGACCCTATTCCTTCATCTGAAACACATGAGAAAGATGATGTACATATACGCATATATCTTGAACCTGATCATTCTTGTCATTATGTAGATAGTAAAGTTGATCCATTACCTTCTCCCATTTCTGTTGAAACTTGCAATCAGCTTGTTGAACCTTAATTTCATCCCACTGAAGTTCATCCCAGAATAAGAAGGGAATTCTTTAAACCTTTGAGGTTGCCACTTATTCTTCATGATTATCCTCCCAATTGTATTGTTTATCTCCCTATGTTAAATGGAGGACACCATGTTGCAGTTGGGAAACACCTGGAATATTTTGAGAAATTCGTTGAAAATTTTAAAATTATACATGAGGATGTAGTTATAAGAATATTTTTCAAATCATTATTTGGAGATGTTGCTTTCTGGTTTAGAAATATGGAAACTTGTTCCATTTTTTCATGGACTGATTTTCATGGTGCATTTTTTAGATCTAACCTTCTAAAATTGTTTCCATGGTTTACTATATAGCAGCTCAATACCTTGATCTTGTCCTTTTTCTTAGAGAAAGGAGATCCTCGTCAATAGTTTTTTGTGGATGCTGAAGAAATTGAGGAAAAATTATGGGTTTGCGATAGACTTCAAGATCAGGTTTATGTTGAAGACTTGCATGCACGGGAAATGGAGGAAGGATATAAGCATAAATCAAATTGGGGATAGTGTTCTACATTATTTTCATATATTTCTATTGATAGAGATATAGATTATGCTTGTGTTCATTATTAAAATCATCTTGATAATTTTGTAAAGGATGATTGTACACACATGTATTATAGAAGACCTTCAATTGACCATAATGGGAATATTTTAAATTCTATTATGAAATTATCACGTGATCATTTTGTTGAAGAAGAAGTTGTCGCTCCAAAGAGTCTTATTGTTTATATTGGAAATCAGTAGCCCTTGTTTGTTTGTGACGACATCCAGGATCATATGTTCTCAAGCTTTGGTCATGGGTTTTATTTGCATGATCAAAGCAATTTTGTTGCTCATGATTGTCATGAAATGAATTTTGTTCCTCCTGATTGTCGTGAAATGAATTTTGTTACTCTTGTTGTTTAAAGAACAATGAGGTCACCTTTTTCTTAGCAAAAGAGAATTTATGCAGCACCAATCATATATTCTGGATCAGCAGGTTTTTTCTCTTGATTTTGAAGACCCAGTAGCAGTTGTGTTGGAATCTTATTTTTCAAAAAAAATGAAGTTTTTAGATTTCATCATACCACCAGTACTTGAAAGTGAGTATGATTTTCCAAAGGATTTTTTGTTCTTGATGTTATGTATTTGTTGTTATTTATTGATCAGTTGTAGAGATGAGGATCATTATGACACAAAGTTATTTGAATGGTTACTGTGGAAGTTTTCTTACACGTAAACAAATTTGTCTTTTGTTGGTTAGAAATAGGGATGTACATAAATAAGCTCACTCCATGAGCATGTGATTTTCAATTCGAGTTTGTTTGCAGTATGTTTTCCAGCATGTGTGTTTTTAGTTTTCAATAAGGATCAAAAGTGCTCTCAGGGAAATATTAACAAAGATACAATTTGTAGGAATAACAATGGATCTGCATGATGGCTTTTGCAGTGTGACTAATTTGTAGGTGGAATACACAGTTGTTGATATCACAGTTAAATCCATATCTTAGTAAAGGCATAGTGATCTGCAGATTTCTTGGCAGCTCAAGGGGAGCATGCCCTCAGTGGTCTGTAGAGTTCTTGGTAGCTCGCAAGGAGCATTCCATCCTGCATGGAGCATGTGTTAGCACATAAATATGCATATTAAATTTTTTACCCTCACACCAATTTCACTAGCCTATTGCCCATTTTTTAAACTTTTCCTTCCTTTTTCAAGTCATCTAAAATGCCAAAGTTTGGATTTCAAAAGGTTCAGTTTGCTCTCATTTGTATGTTATCGGGCTTGCTAAGGCTATATAAAAAATTTAAAGTTCTTTTTATTAAAAAAGTCATTAGGCTCGCAGCCCAATCTCCAAGAACCTAAGTCTATCAAGTATCGGCCACACAACACAAGTTTCCATTCCAAACAGAGACACGAGGGAGTATACCACAAGATGGGTTATATGTGCACAACGTGTCACGAGGATTTGAGAATGTTTCCATATATAAAAACTAAAAGTGTATCTCCCTCCTATAAATGAGGGATTTTTTTCCATTTATCAAAAACGAAAGGCAGCGATTAACTAATACAAGGTGCCTAGAAAGAGGTTTATGGATTTCCAGATGTAAAAATGCAGGACCCTTCAGTCGCCCAAGTGTAACGCCAATTACATCCAATGCTCAGGTCGAAGTGTCATGTGTTGAGACAGAAATTCATGTTTGTTGAACATTGTCAACGCCATCTGTCAAAGGGGATTTGTATCAAAATTTTGTGACCTCGACTCTAAAAATAAACCTCCAAGGTTGAGTGTTCAATCATCAAAGTGCACTGATAGGAAGAAGGTGTTGTTTCATGTCACATATTAAAACCCTAAATTTCCATATGCCAAATATTTGAAACATGGTCGTTTAGTATTGGACATCTGATCTTTATACAAAAAATATCTATGTTTTTGTGCCAGGAGGAGCATTAGTCAAGAAATTTGTCAAGTTGACTTCTATTTTGGCACACGTTGCACAGGAAGATAATAGAAATTTATCAGCTTACTAATTGATTTATATATTGTACTTAATCACTTCATCACTTACTAATATTCCTTTTCATATGAACTTTTTCTGTAAAAGTAATAACATCTTCCACTGTACTTATTTCTTAGACTGCTCTTGATCAGGATAGGTTATGTTAAAATAGATTATGCCTTGCATATTAGATCGTTAATTCACTCATCTTAGAGTTAGATATAGTCAGTTAAATTTATTATTTTTTATTTCATCTGAAAACCTTCAGTTCTTAGTTTCATATTAGTCACTTTATTAGTTAGAATGGTAAACAAGCCAAAATTTGGTCGGAAGCGCTATTCCAAAAGAGAGTGGATCTAATTGGAACTTGTCATTGGGCATTTTCCTTCATATGATTGTGCGGACCATTTCTACCCGTCAACACTTTTTTATATGCCCATAATTATTGAATTTATAACATATAATGTTATAATTTAGTAAAGGGGAAAAAGAGTTTTAATTTCTCCTCAAGAATCCATAGGCGTCTCTGTTGTTTTTCCTCATGTAACTATCATTTCCATTTATTCTACAATCTATAGCTTTATGACCAAAACCATTGCAAGAGTAACAATAGCTAGAAAAAGGATTTTGGTACCTGATTATATAATTCCATCTTTATGGAAAAGTATTCTGAATTATGTCTTTGTGAGGAATATCTGTCTCCTATGGAACATTATGTCCTTCCCTCCTATTGTCTTCATCCTTGATAGGATTTTTTAGAAGATCACCATAGCTCTTGGTATTTCCTTCACTCAATTGTTTTGAGGAGGTTGAGTCTTCTTTAACAGTTTCCTTGTCCTCACTGTATCCAAGACAAGTCTTGTCAATAGGTGATCTTTGGCAGTTCAAAATTTCATCTAGAGTTGTAGAGCTCTTTTCAAATTTCATGTTGGTATTTTATTTCTCCAGCTCCTTTATTAAATAAACTATTTCATATTCTAGACTTATGCAAGCATCTTCCTTTTCTTTTAGTTGAGCTCTCAAAACTTATTCAATTCTCTTTGCCTTTTCTAATTGAGTTTTTAGGTTGATGATAATTTTTTCAGTTTCATCAAAGCTTTCTTTTGTACAAAATATTTATTTTTTGTACTTTTTTCAGCTACTCCTTTTGTATCCATTTCTTGTTCCTCTGTCTCTCTATTTCATTTGGAGAAAATATGAGCTTTCCTTCAATATCCACTTCTACATCAATCTCAGGATTCTCTTCTTTTAAATATGTGTTTTTGTTTTCTAGAGATCAGTCTGTGTTTCTAGAGCCATGAAGAGAATCTCTTTGGTTTCACTATCACTATCATCAGAAGAGATGTTTTCCCCATCCGTATATAGATTCTTATTTTGTTTGTAGAACTTTCTTCTCTTTTCAGTCTTTCCCTTCTTATAATTTTTTAAGCTGGAATCTTGTTTTTCATTGTTATTTCAATTTTTTGCATTTGTATTTGCTTGACCCTCTCTTGAGCTTTTTGACAAAGTTGGCTTCTTCTACATTTGATTCACTATCTGATTTTTCACTTGTTTTATATTTTTCTGTCTTTGTCTTCTTTGATGCCTTGAATCTTTCTTCCTTCCTTCATGGCTTTAATTTATTAGCCTTCACTATCCTCATTTCATATGCAGTGAGGATTCCACGTAATGCATCCATTGTCATATTTTCTAGGTCCTTTATTTCTTCAATGGAAGATATCTTGGGATCAAATATTTAGGGAAGTGACCTAAGAACTTTTTGCACAATTATGGTTTCTTTAACCTCTTCACCCAATCCTTTGATAGTGATGACATACTCATCAACTCAAAGAAAATAGGTTGCAATACTCTTTTGATCATTCATATTAACTTGCACGGATGATTTTAAAGATGGAAATATATTTTAAATGTAGAAACCTTGGCAAATATTACTAATCCTACATATGCCAACCATAAAATTTTAGCGATATTTTTGTAAAAATATTCAAATTTCTAAGGATTTTGTATAGTTTGCATAAATCTTTGGCGATTTTTAAGGTAAAATAATTTTATCATATATGGGCGAATCACTTTTAGAATAACAAATATTTTTTGGGGAAAAACCATGGAAAATTAGCCCATGAGCAAAATTTAGCCCCTAAAATCATCCCTAATATTAAGGCTCTTAAAGTGTACACTATGCGTTTGTAATTTTTCCTTCTTGACCTTGTCATCCCCTTCATATATATTATGTAACTTTTCCCACATATTTTTTCTTGAAACATAATGCATGACTTTGATAAATTATGAGTCTTCCAGACCACACAGAATTGCATTCATGGATTTAGCATTATTGTCACTCAACTTTTTTCTAGTTGCATCTACAGGTGGAGTTATTGGAGTTGTGAAACCATTCTTAATTACACTCCAAATGTCAAACCCAAGGGCCATCAGATAATTTCTCATTCTAATTATCTATAATTCATAAATTGATCCATCAAATAATGGAGCTCTATTTGTAGAGAAACCTTATTTTCTATCCAGGTGTGCTATGGGGATTCACCTTCCAGTGGTTAGACTATTCTTGAAGGAACCCACTCTAATACCAATTGTTGGCACACTTACTTATACTGAGAGGGGCGGTGAATCAGTATAACACTATTTTTACTCTTTTTACTGTAATATACTTATCATTTCATAAATTTATCATCATAAGAATTCAATGAGAAATGTATCCAGTCATACAGTGCATAATACTAAAATAATTGACGTGGGAGAAAACTACAGAAACCTTTTATTAAAATATATTTTCAGGAAACAACATATTACAAACACCAATCTATTACAATGTTGACATGCACCAACTTGAAAAAGACACCAATCCCTTCACCTGAGCACCAACCCAACAACACCCGTAGGAACCAACCTATAGTTACAATACTTGCAAGCACCAACTTGTTGTATATACCTTGCATAAACCAACTTGCTGACAATATCAATCTTCAGATCTTATGTTTGGATCAAAAATTGTCATTTCTTCAACTTCATCTCACTTTAAGCTTCCACCTGCACAAATATGCTACTTTGACGACTGCTCTATATTTGTTGTAGTTACCATAAAATTCTCCACATGTTCACAATCAATGTGAATTCAAATGTTCTATGTTTTACCTCGCACCTCCTTTCCACCCTTAGATGATTACATTTCCCTCTCTTTCATTCTCTAGAACCCTCAAACCTCAGAGCCTCAACTTCACATCTCTCTAAAATTACACCATCTAAATGATCACAACATTGTTATTTATACATTGATCCCATATATCCAATTTTTTGTCTTTATGCCAAAAATCGTGCTCGCAAGTCAGCACCAGATCCCTTGAATCTTCCTTAAAATCAGGCTGCAAACAATCCTTTGAAATCGGTCCTAATCAAGGATGATTTTAGGGGCTAAATTTCACTCATGGGCTAGTTTTCTATGGTTTTTCCCAAAAAAATATTCACTATTATAAAAATGATTCGCCCAAATTCTGAAGGATAAAATAATTTTACCTTGAAAATCGCCAAAATTTTATAAAAACTATATAAAATCCTTATAAATTTGAATATTTTTACAAAAATATCGCCAAACATTTATAGTTGGCATATGAGGGATTAGTAAGATTCACTAAGGTTTCTACACTTTAAAATAAATTTCCATCCTTAAAATCATCCCTAGTCCTAATATCCTCTAATTTTGCACGTGATCTATTCATTAGTAACAACACAAATATTTAAGCTCAATAGTCATCTGATGAGTCACAAAGTAGATCTCTATCGTCGATCTAAATGGTCAATTAGTTCACTAGGTTATAACTTATCTGGACCACCAAAGTATTAGGATATCGGCCCCCTAAAACTACGAACTCATGCCTTTATCCTTTTAACCCAGTTTGGTATCTAATATATCGATATACAGTTTTCTATCCAAAACACTGGGACTTGAAACACACGACACACCCCTTAAATATCAGCAATCGTTGAATGGGTTGTAGATTAAATCTTGACTTTCAATCCACAGGGCAGATCAGTTCACAAAACCGTTAATCGGGCTACCAGGAAATCGGCCCATCGGGCCCCCAGAAATTCAACCATACACCTTTATCCTTTTAACTTGATCCAATTAATTGTCACCAGACCACTGGTATAGCCAGGAATGAGACTTACTAGATCATCGACCCCTCTGCAATCTTGTTTACACTATGTTCTGACTATTGGGATTGTGGACCACCGGGGCACCAGTCCACTAGTCCACCTTCTCATTGTGATTTTTAAAAATTAACCCAATCTATCTACTACGATCTTAATCAATGATCTATTTTATCAAGGGTCAATATTCATTGATTTCTTTGTGTTATATGTGAAATTTTCACACTGCCTAGTGTCGTACTAAGTGTCGCACTTATGTCACTTTTTCATTAAGTGTCACACTTATGTATAGTTGCTTTGTTAAGTGTCATAATTACAAAATGACACTTTCCTAAGTGTCACATTTGTGTTTCATCACTCTGACACCATGGAACAACACTTTGTCATCATAACTAGCCATTAGAGAGAAGAAACACCCATTTTGGAGGTCAAAAACGTGACTTTTCCTTCAATTTTTGGCTTAGTTGGAAGGAGGACGCCCCCCTTCTCATGCATAGGAAGAATCCTTCCCCTCATGGATGCCCTTTGGTAGAATATTTTGGAGCCTCTAGGACACCATGTCTACCACTCTAGGGAAGTGTCTTCCATGTTAGGAGAGTTTTAACCGATTCCTCCTTTTGTTGTGGGATAACTTCTGAGGATCTTTGGGTTGTTATGGTTTAGGGTGACTCATGAGCTCGAGATATTATACTTTGGGAATTCAATCCTAACCTAAGGAGGAAGAATCTCAACCTTATGCACGTAATCCTAAACCATTACCTTGATTCCATATGTTGGTTAAACCTCCCAAGCTCCTATATAAACTAGGCCTCTCAAGGTTGAAAGGGGGTTCATATAAAAGCTATCAAACTTTTGATCTCAAACTTCAAGAGTATTTTTCCAATGCACATAAGAGGTTGGAAAGGAGAAACATGAAGGAATATTGAAACCCATTGCAAGTTCCATTGTTTCTTATATATATTAACTTGGCCTATTTCCTCATTTATATTGTTGTTTCAATTCATGCTTGAATGAGTGTAACTTTATTAGGATAGTATTTACTTAACTTGTTGGAACTAGTAGAAGAGGAGGGTAGTCTTATTCTTTTGCAGGTAGGATAAATTTGGAGATGGCTTGAATCCAACTTCATAGCGGCAAGGCGTAGCGAGGACAACCAATGTAATTATATACTTCTCTCTCATTTTCCTTTTCTCTCTCATTTCATGTATGAATGGATGGAATTTAGGAATGTTAGGTATCATTTGTTTGGATTGTCTTAGTTGAAGAAAACCCAGATAAGGAGAGCTCAACCCATCTACAGGGGGATATTTCCCACAACATCTTTTGGTGACCATACTAAGGAATGAGTGTTTCCTTGGTTTTTATCCTCTTTCCTTTTACATCGTTGATTTGAATGCTTGTTAGCTTACAAGTACTTTGTTATCTTTCTATTGAGTCTGGACTGAATTTCACTTGACCTAGAGCACTTTCTGGCTTGTTTAGAGCTTGGATTCCCTTAGAGACGCCCATTATTTAACCCCTGAGGAGCATCCTAGACACCCTATGTTAGTGTATTATGGATCTTCCTCCTCCCTTTGGATGCCATGTCTGCTTGATTACAAGAGCGTCCCCCCTGTTTTGGGACTGATTTTTTTCCCTTTTCCTCTATGTTTCTTGATCCTTTTTTACTCAGGATCAAGCCTTAGATCCATGTTAGATTGATTAGGACTTTGTTTTGTTTTAAAGGTTTATTTATATCACTCTTTTTTATTTTGATACCATATTGTCTTTGATCAAGTTGTGAAAGTTCTAACATTCAAGTTTCATCTTATCCTGGGATGCAGTTTTCATTGTTAGTGGTTCTGATTTTTGGGTGATTTTCCAATCATTAGAATTTTGTTTGTTGCTTTCTAAAATCTTTCAAGTTCTTTTCTTGTCAGTTTTAAAATCTTATTTCATTAACTTGGAGACACTATAGTGCATCAAACCCTATTATCTCAATATTCATTTTGGGAATTGTTGATCCATCAAGTCAATCCTGAATATTTTAGGATATATTGCAACATCAATCGATCTCAAATCTATTTGTTTTAAATCCCTTTTTAGAGTGACTATTTTCTTTCAAACTATCTACTTGAATGAGTGTTAGAGGTCATCTCTATGTTTGATGATTTCAGTTTTTGAGCTTGTGAATGCATCTTTGTTTGGATATTCTTTCTGCTTCAAGTTCTTCTCTATATCATCCTTGAACCCTTTCTTTTCATTTGAAAGTAAAGAATCATTAAGAAACTGTATTTGATTACATTGCAATTTGGAACCAAACAAAGAGGATTTGATTTCATTCTACCTAGTAGCATTGTCTTGAACATCTTCCTGGGATTAAGGATTTTTTTTTTTGCTTCATGGTATTAGGTTTATGCATTTGGGGAATGGAAAAAAGAATCTTCTCCTTCCCATATTTATCATTCATAGAAATTGAAATTTTTTCATTCCATTTTCGTTTTGCATGGTTTTAAGAGTCGAGTCCAAATATCATCAGATTCATTTCCATACCTTTGAGTAACAAACAATCATAAAATCAAAGCACTAATTAAAATATATGTGGAGACTTTTCTTTCTAGGGTTCTACAAAACTACATTAGATTAGTTGTGGGGATTTGGAATAGGTGATTAAGATAACTTTCCAAAGCTATAAAACAAACATAGAATCTTGAGTTAGGGAGAGAAATCCATTTGCCATATCATTGTCCTGGGCAGGCCTTCTCACACAAGGGTCAATCATGAGGTCACATTGGGGCCAGCGGAGTAACTAACCCCACTTTAGTGGTCTTGGTGGAGTGGTTTGCAGGTATTACAAACGGTGTTGTTAGACACTTGGGGATCACTTTGGAGGTTCAAAACTCCGTCAGAGACGCCTCTCGAGAGGATTTCAGGTTTCGTCCATGTCATTCTGTGTATACGCGATTGTCGACTATTTCCCCAAGATTTTTTTGTTGTAAGTGGTAGCCTTAGTGGCCATAATCTTTAGGGTTCATACACAAGGTCACGATTAATGGGAAAGTATTTATTGTACTTGGAACAGATGTTGATCAAACTCACTCAGGCTCCTTGGAGGTTAACCCACAGTTGTGACGTGTGGGAACTTGCACCAGGGTGTAATTCCATTAAGCAGGTTGTCAATGTAAATTGTCACCCTCCCTATCTCAACCCCTTTTCATATTGATCCTGGGACATTGGATTTCATCACAAACTAGTGGTTTCATTGTGGGAAGGTTTGTTTGCATGTTTACGTCCTAGATTTTTCAGCGTGTGATGTTTTTTTCCCTAGTGGACCTTAGGTTGAGTCTGGATATATGGCATCAATTCCTGAAACTACCAACGAAGGAACCCATTTTCTTGGGGAACCTTTCATTTTTCCTTCTTTTGGAAACGTTTGTCCTCCTTATATTTCCACATTGAGTCTTCCCGGACTTACAATTGAGTTACCGGTATGGTTGTTTTACACTCTAGTGATATTGAATACTCCTGGTCCTTCGAATGTAAGCCCCTCACCCTAAGAACATCCACCTCGTGTTGACCCTTCCCCTTCTTCTCCTATTGTGTCTTCTTCCCTTTGTTATACTTCGCCAAGTGAAATCTTTGAAGCTAGTAACCAGGTGGATAAGAAGAAGAAGAAAAGGAAGATTAAGAAGAAGAAATATAATAAAGGGGCCAAACCTCCAACCACTGCAGGACATGTTGGAATCAATCAACTAGTTATTTTCAATCAGGATGGGAATATTGATGAGGTTCATAAGCCTGTCGAGACAACTAGAAAACCCAAATTCCCTTGCAGGCTTTCTAACGGTGACCACCTTCTTAAGGATTTCCCTAGTACTCCCAAGGTTTTAGAGGTGTGGTCCACAAGTTCCAAACAACCTGTGTCATCATCCTCTACATTTCATGCCGGTAACCAACCATCAACTAGTGAAATTGAGGTTGGGGAAAAGAAAAGTAGAGTCAAGATTCTTTGTAGTTTATGTGAAGGTAGTCATAAAACTCACCTTTTCCCTCATATGGATGAAGCCTCAAAATTGTTGGAAGACATGACTATTTCACAGCCACAACTTCCAAGTTCTTATCGTAAGCTCTCTCCCGACCTACCATTGGTTTCTAAAGTGGTCGATCCAGTTTCATCATCATTCAATCCCACTCTTCCCTTGAAGAGTGAAGTCAAAGTGGTCATTCTGAGTCCATCATCAGTTGATCAGGGATCTAACCATGAAGAGTGAAGTTCAAGATATTTATTCAACTCCCTCATTGGTTGATCCCACTCTTCCCTTGAAGAGTGAAGTCAAAGAGGTCATTCCAAGTCCATCATCAAACGATCCCACTCTTCCCTTAGAGAGTGGCATTCACCAACTGGTCGATACAGTCCCATCATTGGTCGATCCTGCTCTTCCCTTGAAGAGTGAAATCCAAGTGATCGATCTGATCCCATTCTCGGTCGATCTCGCTCTCCCATTAGAGAGTGAATTCGATATCGCTCATGTTTTCTTTTTTAATACTAATTCTTCCATACAAGGGGGAATTTATCCTTCTACTGTGGAACCCCCTCCAAGTGGTGAGGCCATTATTTTCGATTGGCATGGGATAGTTGTACCTCGTCTTCCTTCCTATGTACCTTTCCAAATCATTGTTTGGTTTTTTGGTAGGGACGTTCCTCATAATATTGTCAATGAAGGTTCTTATGTTAGTATTTTATCCTCAACTACTTGGAAAGATTTAGTTTGTCCTCATCTTGTGTCGGTCACCCAGAATCTATTAGATTTTAACAAATGAATCATTGAACCTTTTATGGATCCTTCCACAATTTCATGTTACTTTAAGAGGGAAAACCATCTATATTGATGTTATGGTAGTTCATGACCCCTTGGATTTTACTTTTCTCCTTGGGTGAGATTATTTCTACGCCATGAAATCTACCGTGTTCACTCTCTTTCGAGTGATATATTTCCCTCATAATGGAAAAATTGTGACTATCAATCAATGGTTGTTTGTTGGTCCTACTTTTACTACCAACCACTTGCCTTCTCTAAATGTTCCTTATGTGCAAGTGGTACCGCCCCCAGCACAAGTTAATTATGTGGTGACACATCCCATGCTTTCAAATACCGAAGAAACTAATCCTCTCATTGCAAGCTCGTTTTATTTAGATTTAGATTCGACAGTTGACATGGGAATATCTTCAATAGGGCTATTAAATTATAATCTCATTACCCCTGTTGTGGCCCTTGATATGTACCCTTTCTAGAGCGTTGTTCTTTCGTCCAACAAAGATCTCTTGGAATCCATAATCAAGGTCAATCCCTTGACCTATATTCCTTCCATAACAATGTCATCTTGGAAGCCATGATCAAGAAGAGAGTTACGAGCATAGTTTTTCTTTTTTATGGAAAGCTCGTTAAAAAATGAAATAGAGGTTTGGGAATCGAACCCAGAGGTTATGAGCATAGTTATTTTCTTGTGTCAAGCTCGTTAAAAAATGAAACAGATCCTTATGAGCATAGTTATTTTCCTGTGTCAAGCTCATTAAAAAATGAAACAGTTTTCTCTCCCGTTGCATTGAGTCTTTCATTAGAACTCATACATGAACCTTCATTTCATCCACCTGGGTCAGTTGATCCTCTTTCGTCCTCCTTCTCGGGTAAACATTTTCTATTAGGACACTATCAGTCTATTCTAGTATAGAAAATGGTGATAGGATAAGAGTTGGTGAATGAAATGAAGCTTTGGGGGCATGTCTCTAGCCTCTGGTTATCATGATGGAGTTAAGCCACTAGTTTCTCAAGCTAGGGGAAAAGTACCAACCACCTATGGGTATCCTCCCACGAAACCTTTTGAAATTATGTTGGGAAGTTTCAAGCACAGTTATTTTTTGGTTTTAAGATCGTTAAACAATGAAACCACTTCCGAGCATAGTTTATTTTCTAGTTTCAGGCTTGTGAAAAAATGAAACCTACCCAAGCATAGTTTTACTTTGTTTTAAAGCTTGTGTAAAAATGAAACCAATCTTGAGCTTAGTCTTTGTTCTTTCTCGTGCTCATGAATACATGAGAATAGGTTACCGAGATTAGTATTTGTTCTTTCTCGTGCTTGTAAATACATGATAATAGGTTACCGAGTACACTTTTATCACTTTTTCATACTCGTAGAAGCTATACTAAAAAGGAACTCTTTGGAGTCTCCATTAAGTTATTTTCAGACTTCCTAAACATGAAAATATTATCGAGTGAGATTGTCTCCTTTCATGCTTGTTGAAAGGATTTTAAGGGGTGTCTTTTGATGTTTGGTTTACCCTATTTTCAGCTTCAAAATTCTAAAATACTAAAAAAGGACCTTATTGGAGATTCCTTTATCTCTTTTTCAAACTCCTTAAAATTGAAAAGATTGACGAGTGATCTTGTTGTCTTTCACGCTCATTAAAGTGAATTTGAAAGCACGTCTGTTGAGTGGTATTTTATCTATTTTTCAGTCTCATCGGGCTATTTATGAAAAAGGAACACCCTAACCATATTGGTTAAGAGAGTTCTCCTAATTATTATTTTATAGTTTTTCAGGCTTAGGATACTAAACTTACAAAAAATTCCATCTGGAGTCTTCTTTCTAAATATTTTCAGACTCTCTAAATATGAAAATACCATCGAGTTTCCCTTCCCTAGGCTGATAAAATTATATAGTGAAGGACCCATTTGGGACCGAACCCTTCCTTTTCCAGGTTTGTTAAACATGTGAAGATAGGAATCATTGAAGATGAGTTATAATGAGCATTTTTTATCCTCCTCGAGCTCGCTAAAAAAAATAGGTACTCACCTATCTGGGTGGGGGGGGAATTTGGGAAGTGGGTCAAGTTTTTGAAACATTATGGAAGTTCTTTGTCACTCTTAAACATGGCCCCTGTATACCTTATGTCGTATAGTTGGGTAATTTGTTTGTCTCCAAGTCATTTGAATCCCATGTGTCACCGTACTCTTTGACTCATTCGAAGAGAAATTTTGGTTGTCGCCACTCTCTACGCATCGTCATACTCTTTTGAATCCTTTGAAGAAAACCTTTGGTTGTGATCACACTATGGTGATCATCACATATGTTTGGATCCTTTCCTCGTTGATTCAAGTGTTTCCAAGTCAATTGTCATGTCACACAATGTTCGAGGGAAGTATCAACCTCACAACCACTTTGCAGTATTCATACCCATGTCAGTCTATCCCCATTTGATTCATCAATATTCATCATTATCCTACATTTGTTTCATTTCATTGATGGTGGATACATCATGGCCCTCCTTCGACGGGTATATTCTTGTCGACTCCAGCTCATTATCCAGGAATTAGACTTAGAAACCAATTAGTACCTTGGAGCATGCATGCCTCAATGGAAGGTTTCCTTGCATTTGACAGTAGTTTTACATTATTAACCTCTGATCAAATGATTCCTCGAATGTTTGAATTCAGCTCATTTATTCACATTATCTAGAATGTACCGGGGTACCTTGGGAATCATTGTCATTATTGGTGATTTCCCTTGCATGTTTTAACAGTATTACATTAATGAACGGTAATCAAGTGGTTTATACCATGTTCAACATCAATACATCTATTCACATGGCTAGAATCATACCAGTTCGTTATCAATATGAATACCCTGGGAAGTTTTCAAGAACCTACCATTGTTATATTCCTAACCCAAGTTGCAATGGAGAGGATTTTTATACATTGTTACATAGATCCACTTTGTATTGGTCCATGGCTATGTTGTTTTGTCATATCGCAGCTCCATGGTGTATTCTTTCATGGCTATGAATTGATTAATTCATGGAGATATGGATCCACATTGTATGTTCGGTGGCCATATCCTTAGTCGGTACTTTCATGTATTTGAAATCTATTGGTTGATGGGCATGCTTTGAGTTATCTTGTAACGAGCATGGGTATGCCTACATCAGGATGATTTATATATATAATTTTTTATGTTTTCTTGCGGATTCTGTCTGGCTCTCTTATTCCATCACCCTCGCATGTGTAAAATCTTTCATCCATCAGCGTCTCTTCTGACCTCACATTTTAGGGGGGAATTTGTTATACGTGAAATTTGCACATTGCCTAGAGTGGTAAGAAGTGTTGCACTTATGTCACTTTTTTCATTAAGTGTCCCACTTATGTACAGTTGTGTTGTTGAGTGTCATAATTAAAAAATGACACTTTCCTAAGTTTCACATTTTTGTTTCATCACTTTGACACCAAGGAAAAACACTTTGTCATCATCCCTATCCATTTGAGAGAAAAAAAGTAGGCCGAAAACATGACTTTTTCCTTCAATTTTTGGCTTAGTTGGAAGGAGGATGCCCCCCTTATCATGCATAGGGAGCATCCCTCCCCTAATGTATTCCCCTTGGTTGAAAATTTGGGAGCATATAGGATGCCCTATCTGCCACTATGGGGAAGCGGATTTCCTATTATGAAATTTTTAACCGATTCCTTCTTTTTCTAAGGGATAAGTTCTGAGGATCTGTGGGTTGTTATGGTTTAGGGTGACTCGTGAGCTTGATATCTTCTACTTCAGGAATTAGATCCTAACCTAAGGAGGAAGAATCTCAACCTTATGCACCTAATCCCCAACCATTCCCTTGATTCCCTATGTTGGTTAAACCTCCCAAGCTCCTATATAAACTAGGCCTCTCAACGTTGAAAGGGGGTTCATACGAAAGGTATCAAACTTTTTATCTCAAACTTCAGGAGTATTTTGACAGTGCACATAAGGGGTCGGAAAGGAACTTTTTATCAAGTTCCATTGTTTCTTATATATATTAACTTGTCCTATTTCTTCATTTTCGTTGTTGTTTCAATTCATGCTTGAATGATGTAACTTGATTAGGATAGTATTTACCTAAATTGTTGGAACTAGTAGAAGAGGAGGGTAGTCTTATTCTTTTGCAAGTAGACTACATTTGGAGCTAGCTTGAATCCAACTTTAAAACGGTAAGGAGTAGCGACGACAATCGACGTAAACATGTATTTATTTCTCCTTATCCTATTCTCTCTCATTTCATGTATGAATGGATGGAATTTAGGAATGTTAGGTACCATTTGTTTGAACTATATTGGTTGAATAAAACCCAACTAAGGAGAGATCAACTTGTCCATAGAGGGAGATTTACCACAACACTTTGGTTCACAATTCTTCATTGATTCATCAGCCCATCGGGCCTCCAGGCCTTTAAATTTACAATAAAACTCTTATTTGATACCCTCAATATCTGGTATACTTCATCGAGCCACCAAGACCACTGGGTCACCGACCCATAGGGAATTCAACATTGCACTCACACTCCAATATTCCAATATCTGATATGTGATATAGTAATTGGACCACCGTGACCATTGGGTCCACCAACTCACTAGGCCACGTGGAGACTTTTTCATTGTGCATCCACTCTGGTTTAGTATACACTACCCATCGGGACTCTGTTCCATCAGGGCATCGGGCCATCGTGCCCTCCATTACCAAGATCAATCCTACTCATAACTTCCACACATGCCTGATCTTACTTTTCACCCTCGGATTCTTGTTATTAGATCCATAGTTCTATTGTTCCTTCAACAAGGTCGTCTTGTCTAGCTTCCAATCACAGAACGCCTCCTCATACATGTGCAGCCTAAATTCATGTGGTTTGACTATTCCTACATAGTCATATCGCCTTTGTTCATGAATCAGGGTGAACACACAGAAACTCATCGACACACAGATACATTCATAGTCTCCCCCTATATTTGAAATCAATGACAACAATATTTCCAACATTCATCATACATGGCTACCTATTAGTAATAAAGAACCTCTTCATCAGAAATCAATATTGTGCAAGGGTTTACATTACTATTGAAAGGTTGGTTTTAGGTGGATATGTTAATATGTCTTCATGAATTTTATTGGCTTCATATAAACACACAATACATTTTCTTTCTTAATTGAAATGTTAAAGACTACCATCCTCTTTATTATTTATGATATTATGTTATTCCTCAGTTCCAAGGATTGTCATGCCACTCCCACTAGAGTTTGAGACTTTCTTCTGCATATTGCATTCATTATTTTTATATATTTTGATGATGGATAACGGTGCCCATTGGATAGGCCTTCATCTAATAGTTTATTTAGAGTTGGTTTCTTTCTTTGACTGTTATTAATTCTCCTACATTTATTTATTTACTAATCATTTAAATATGTCATTAGAGCATGCATTCAATATTCATATCTAAGGTAAATCGTGTCTCTAAGGTGAATTAGAGTAGTGTTGTTTGTGACAGTTTGAGGGTTACCCCCTCTAGCCCAAGAACTGGCTTGAGGCCTAAAGCGGGGAGGATTTCCCCAAACTTCCATAGGGTGCCTTGGCATTGTTCCCTCACCAAGAAAAACTGGGGAAACAACATAAAGCAAGAAAGTATGATGGTGATTGTGTCTTAGGTGTAGACGAAGATTAGTCATGTAACTATTTATTCATTGAATGAATAAGACATTGCAAGGAGAAATTCGTTCAAGGAATGTTGGTTTTCCTCGTTTTGGGTTTCCAGGCTAAATTCTATGTGTATTGTGTGTGATTCTCATTTATTTCTTGTTTAAATATTTCTTCTCTTTCTTGGTTGGTTTAGTGTGAGCCTTTATTTCTCATCAATGACACTTTTTTTAGGCTTAAAATCGCAATTTTTTTTAAATCACAATACCATTGCAAAACAAAATCATTAAAATAAATAAAATAGAGGAAAAAAACAACCAAACTAGGAGAACTATCGAATTTAAAATAAAATAAAAGCACATGTTATAAAAAAATTGTAATTTTAAGCCCTAAAAAGGGTGTGTGTGTGTGTGTAGAGAGAGAGAGAGAGAGGGAGAGAGAGAGAGAGAGAGTTCAAGGTTAGATCAAGTTGTCCTGAGCCAAATATGATACCTCTTATCACTCTATAATCAGGGCTGAAGGTTTGCTCGTTTACCATTCATGGATCATGGGGAACTACTCAGAGGATTTTCCATGAGGGTTTCTTATGTGTGCGTGTGTGGGAGAGAGAGAGAGAGAGAGAGAGAGATTACATTTATTTTTTAAAGGAATCCCACACCTCCTTCACCCTCCTTTTTTATTTAAAATAAACGAACAAACCCAAAAAATAAATAAATTAGACTAAAAAAAAAAGATTAAAAATAATAACAACAAATTAAATTATTAAAAAAACATATCTAAAAAATAATAATGAACGAATTTTTAAAAGACCAATTTAAAAACCACAAAACAAAAACAATTTTAAAAAATAAATAATATTAAAACATATTTAATAATAATAATAATAATGGGGAGACGGTTCCAAACCCACCACAACCCCCCTCACAAACTTGCCTCCCCTCTTATTTGTTCCTTCCATCCCAAAACCCCCTCTTGTTGCTCATTTCCCCTTCCCACCACCCCTCCTCCACTTTCCTCCCCTTCTAGAGCCCTCTTACATTGCTCATTCTTATACACATAAATATTGTATATATTATAATACTTATATACATATAGATATCATATTATGTCAATTGTGTATAACTCAAGTGCTAGGTTGAGATGAAAGTTGTTATACTCCCTTGTTTGGTTTCAAATCCTACTTTGTGACATGCTTGCTCTCTTCATGAGATAATTGTTGGCTATTCACTTGGCCTTAAACCTTGAAAAATCCAATTTACTCTAGGTCCTTTCCTTTAAATGAAAGGAAGATCTCGATGAATTCCCCCAAAAAATGCATTATGTAAATAATATTAACAACAATAATTTAAGAATTCTTTTCTTACAACTTTTCAAATAAAAAAATAAAATTATAAATCAAAACAAGTAATTTTGTATCTTTCTTAAGGTCCGATAAACCAAATTTCATCTCAATGAACATTAACAATCATCATCATCAATATATGTATGTATGTATATGT
>JASDQU010105769.1:199833-210720 GCA_032191745.1 Picea mariana | reverse complement strand
AAACAGGTCCAAATAACTTATTTTATTTCAGTGGAGGGGATTACATATGGCATATGATGTTGTGGGTTATGATGGAAATGGATTAAGTACAAAGGATATTTTCTATACAAATGAATATTTCATTCGTCAGTAGCATCTCAGGAGTTTAGAGTTGAATATTGTTTGGATTAGTGTGATCTTCTAGGGGGAGTAGATCCAACGTTTATGTCTTCCAAGACTAGTTTTCATTCAATCTGAGAGGGGGGAATGAATTTAGGGTTTTAATTCAACCTTTAATCCTCCCATGCATGCACATTACCTCAAGGGTTTGGGTGGTGAATTATCAAAGTCTATTTCTCCCCATCTACATGTCAGCGGTTTGTCTTCGACTAAGTTTCCCAGTTTTTCCCCAATGGAGACATTTTGTGAGGCGCCTAAGTGGATTTCCATGTCTCTAAGTTTGAAATATAAAAACAAGTGTTGGAAGGTCAAGTGAGAGAGGAGAAAGATGTTGTTAGGGGAAGACGTGGATATTGGTGTGATCCCAGATCTGTTGGGTTGAACGACGGTTTCCATATTTGGCAATAAAATCATGAGTCCCTCTTCTCTGAAGGTATTGCTAGATTCAAATTGTTCTGGTGTTTTTGGATATCACCTAGAGTGCCACACTTTGGCTCGAGGATAGATCTGTTTCAAGTTTAGAATGAAGGAATATTTCATGTAAATATTCATCCATTCATGGAGTTATGGTCCATCAAGTTTAGTTTTAAAGGAATGGGCTATAAATTTTGACTTGTATAGAGATCCTCTCTTACTTGCAAAGGCATGGTTGATTATTACAAATATACCACTAGTATTATGGTATGATGTGGTGCTAATCACCATTGGGAACAAAATTGGAAAGTTTGTTAGTTGTGAACACGATTGAGACACAAAAACAAACAAGTGTTGGGCATGGATGCAGATAGAAGTTGATTTGAGGGAGGGTTTGCTTAATGAAATTGAACTTATGTGTGGTGGTTTTTCTTGGATCCAAATGATTTACTAATGGAAGTTTCCATTCTGGTGTTTTGGTTTCCATGAAGTTGGCCAACTACCGGCTTAGTGTCGCAAGCCTCCATCTCAGTTTCCCCCTTTCAAAAATAGGTGGAAGCGAAGTTTGTGTAAGAGGAGTGTGGATTTGAAAAGGTAGCGGATGTGCCAATGAATGCACATCCCAGTCCCCATTTCAACCAATACAAGGCTCTAGGTGTGCCTTCCCCTGAGGATATTCTGGAATCATTTTCTTGCAAGTTTAAATTCCAATATTCTTCTCCTTCATATATTTCATATGTTAAATGTTTAGCTCCCTCTTTTGACCCATGTCCTTCCCAGGAAGATTTATGGTTAGGGACTTGTATTCTTCCTTTCTAAGCTCTCCAGTGGTGGGGAAGGTGTTCCCTGCTTTTGAAGCTTTTAGCCCTCATCATGCAATGGTTCTTTCAAATTCCATTCCTTACCTTGGGTATTCCCCTATGGATGTCATTACCTTCTCTCCTTCCCCATCCCCTTCAGTGGATTCCATAATATTTCTAAGACTTCACTTAAATATGACTACCTTCTGTGCTCGAAGGTAAATTTGGGTCCCTTGGAAGCCAATTTGAGGGTTTTGGCATTAGACAAGGTTTTGGGTGCTCAAGTGGGAAGAAAATTCCATATCTCTTTAGCCCAAATTTAGGATAAGAAGGACATAAAAAGTGGCAAACAATATATAATTGTATGGGCCCTTGGAGAGAGAAAATTTGAAGTAAAGGGTGCTCAACGATAGTTCTCTCTTTCAACTTACGTGGGTTTGGGGGCCCTCCAAAAATCCAAGCCCTCAAAAGGCTTGTGTAGGCTTGTGTGCCTAACTTTATTGTGATTCAAGAAACAATGTGTGTGAGTGATCAGGCCATGGATTATTTAAATTTGTGGTCAAGATATTAGTCCTTTTGCATAGTCAACTCAGTAGACCTATCGAGGGGCTTACTCTCTGCTTGGATTCAACATTATAGGGTTGTTTCCTCCTCTATGTTTTCATCTGGAATTATGGTTGATCTGAAGGATCATTTTCTAAACTCTTTTTCAGGTGTGTGTTAATTTGTATGTTGGCAAATGTCCTTTTTTGGAGCGCTTGAGTGCATCAGGTATCCTTTCTCTCTACAATGACATTCTTGGAGGTGATCTAAATTTTACTCTGTCGATTAGGGAGGTATGGGAGGAACATCCTTGGAGAGACCCTTTGGAAGGTTTTTTTACTCATTGGATTGAAGAGAATCACTTAATATATCTAGAGCCTCCAAAATTTTCCCAAGCCTAGATGAATGGTAGAAAAGGAGAATATTTTCTCTCAAAAAGGTTGGATAGATTTCTTATATCATATGATTTATTGGAAAATACCTGGACTTTCAAGTTGTGAGTGGTAGTGGGTTGTATGTTTGATCATATGCCCATTCTATTGAATATATACAAAAGAGGGTCCAAGCCTCCTTCCCTTTTGAAATTAAATCAAGACTAGCTTCTGAAGGAGGATTATAGAAGCCTAGTTGAATCTTCTTATGTGAATTTGGAAGAGAATGCAAAGCCCTCTTATATGCATAAATTCATAGAAAACCTTTCAAAAAGTTATGAAAGTATCTAAAACATGGTCCTGGCCTTTCAATAATAAAATTCACTCCCTTCTCCATGAGGTCAAATCTAAGTTAGAAGTTATGCTTGTTGAAAGGTCAATTGGCTCCCTCATAGGTGAATAAGAACCTGACCTAAAAGATTTGTTGAAAAATAAACAAGATTTGTTGGCCTTTGAGGAATCCAAGTGGTGCCTCAAGAGCGGAGCGATTTGGCTCGAGGGAGACAATGATACAATTTTTTTCCATAGGTATGCGAACTACCATAAGAATTTGAACTCAATTTGGGAAATCAATGACCAAGATGGCCACAAGGTTTCCTCCTTTGGTAAAATTGCTCAGGCTGGGAAATCCTTTTTCTCTGGCTTCTTTAAGGAGCCAGAAGATTTTTTTATTGAGGATATCCTAAAGGTCATTGAGATTTTCCCCAAATCAGTCTCCAAGGAAATGAACGAATCCCTTCACACTGAGATTTTAGAGGGGAAATTTCCCTCTACCCTTTCATCCTTCCAAAAGATAAAGAGACATGGTCTTGGTGGTCTTACTATTGAATTGTATCTTGGTTTTCGTGATTTGATAAAATATGAGTCACTAAAGGTGGTTCTAGAATCTCAAAGAGCAGGAGAAATTCTTGGCTCATTCAATGGGGTTTTTCTTGCTTTAATTTCGAAGAAAAAATATGTTGTCTCCTTCAAGGATTTCATACCTATTTCATGTTGTACTTTGATTTACAAGATTATTTCCAAAATAACAAAAAATAGAATCAAACCCATCCTAAGTGATATTATATATGATGAGAAATTTGTTTTCCTCTATAAGAGACAAATTCATGACGCAATGGTGTTGGATCAAGGAGCTTTGAACTCTATCAAATCCCAAAATATTTTGTCTATTATCATAAAATTAGATCTATCGAAAGCATACGATAAAGTTAGTTGGGTGTTATAAGCCTTGCTCTGATCCAAATTGGGATGAACCTAGATATTGTCAATTGGATAATGGGGTGTATCGAGTCGGCATCTTTTGTTGTCCTTACAAATTGTTCCCCATCCTCGTTCTTTCATTATTCAAGGGGTATTTGACAAGGATGTCCCTTGTCTATGTTCCTTTTTCTTATTTTTGTTGAAGGTTTAGGCAAGTTAATTGAAAATTGTAGGAGGAGAGGGCTCTTGAAAAGAATTAAAATCTATCCAACTGAATTTCTAACTCATTTTCTTTTCATTCACAATATAATTCTCTTTGGTGTAGGATATGTGTAGGAATTCCAAGCTCTTAGGGATATTTTGGATGTCATTTTTTCAGCCACCGGGATGCAAATCAATATGGCTAAGTCAATTCTTTGCGGGAGGATGTATTAGTCCATTTGGATAAAATTATTCCCTTTTCTCATAAAATTATTGAATTTGGGATTAAATATATTGGTTTTGAGCTGAAACCAAATGCTTACTCGTTTGAAAATTGGATGTTTCTTTTCAAAACCATTCAGGAGAGAATATCTCTATGTGTCCATAATTGGTTATTAAGAGGAGGTCATCTCATGCTTGTTAATTCAATGCTTAGGAGCATCCCAGTGTATTGGGCATACATTGCCAAAATTCCCAAAGGAATTTCAACTAAAAGCATAAAAGCATGTTTCCAGTTTTTATGATCTGGTAATAAGGAAGTCAATGGTAATCCCATTTTCAAGTGGACTCACATCACAATGCCAAAGGATATGGGGGGGTGGGGATAAAGAGAATTTCCTGGTTCAACGAGGATTTAGTAACAAAGATCCTATAGAAGCGTATACACAAGAAAATCCTTTGGGTCAGAATGATGTTCTCAAAATATTTAGCAAGAATGACGATTGAAGAATGGTTTTGTATGCAAGGAAGTGAGTGTCAAATAGCTCTATTGTTAGAAAACATTGGTTGATGATTTTCCTCTCATCGTAGAATGAACGGTGGGGAAAATAAGAAATGGAAAAAACATGTGAATCGGTGAGGATTTGTTGAACGATATAGCAAATGTATTTAAACTATCTGCTAATCTAGTGTCAGCCTTTCACAATCATGGTATCTTCTCTCTATGGGAAATGAATACCTAGGTTAGGATCTAACAAGGTGAAGTGAATGGAAATTGGTGAAAGAGCTAGGAATAGAATGGGATAAAGAAAATAAATGGAATTTTTTTATGGTGAATTGTTGATCCTAAAATATGCTTAGTCATTTATAAATCTCTCTCTTGTATATTTAGTTCCTACACTTAGATATTTTTCCACTTTACCGCAGGTTCATGAGTCTTGTTATACCTTCTGCCTCCTCCAAAGTGCATCGTTGTGTTCCACCATAACCATAGTGCACCAATACTTAGTTTATTTTGAATTATTTCATGGGTTCATCGCATATTGTCTTGCAAGTCCAAAATTTCGTCGTCACCAAAATGCCTTGCCATGTTTTTCCATCCTCATTTTGTACCATACTTAGAAAAAAAAATTCTAATTTTCACCGCGAGTTAAGTTTAGTCATTCATTTCATTTGATTATCATGATGACTAGTCTTGCCATCCGCTTCACGATACTTAGTTATTTCTTGAGACTTCACTTCTTTCTCGACACTTCAATACTTATCCAATTCAAACTTTATCATGGGATCAGATATTATATCACAATTCTTAAGAAATATTTTTCCTTCCCCTACGTTCGTCCACTTTGTGATACTTAGTCATTTTTGAGATATTTTACCATGGGTCCATGGGTTCGGACTTACTTTGATATCCTTTCCTATACATATGTTTCTCCTCCACTCCACAGTGAATCCTCATTTATTCTTGTCACATTCTCCGAGTAATATTAAATGAAAATACTATGGAAAATAACAAGTGGTTAGGTATCAAAAGGTCATTATTAATGTGAATTTATCGATACCATTCTCAATAAATTCAAATTAAATCTTCCCTAATCATCCTTTCGAAAAAATACCTTCAAGGTATATTATGTAAAACTATTTTCTTTGGTATTAAAATTCCAAAATATTGTACATAATCTGCCAACTCCTTAAGCATGACGGCCAGAAGGAAAGAGAGATTATGTGGAGATACTCTTAATACATTTGGATAAGATCCAAAATTTCATTGGTCTAGAGCATACAAATACTATTCTACATTGACACCTCCATAAAGACATTATAATTATATTTGGACATAGGAAATTTCCAAAGTCGGTTGTGTTCTTGAAGTTTTTGATGCTACACAGATGGTTTCATGGTGTATAGATAAATATGACAAAAATCAGAGAATTATTCATTTGCAAGGACAATGCCCAATTTCTCTGGCACCTTCAACTTTCAAGAAAATGTTCAAGTTACCATATCCAACGATGACTTTTAAATTTCACGAAGCCAAATATTTCTTGAAGGATAGAAACGGTAGTTGAGACCTTTTGCAGCAATATTTGGGAGACCCAGCAATGATGCCAGAAAATTTATCAACCTTACAGGTCATTCAGTTAAAAAAAACATATCAAGAAATGGAAAGGCTCTTTTCTAGGGTTGTTGGATAGGAATCAACTGCTTGAGTTACTAATTTAGATCTGTATATTTTATATTTTTCTATCCATGAGAAAGTGAATTTTCATTGGTCAAAAATTATTTCTAGTGAAACATCTTTCCAATTATCAAATTTTAAGAAGAATAGGAAGTTCCACATGTATGCATATTTAATCTTTGCTATCACATATTGTCATGTATTCAAAGGACTGTGTTTAGCTAAACTAGTCAACTGCAATATAGACCCAGTTCATACATGGTACCCTACCTTATGGAAGCAAAATGTCATGTATCATTTCTATGAATTGTATTATTTGTCTCTTTCTTATTTCAAGAAACTCATGTTTGGAACTAGTACTTCAAGACTTTATTTAGAAGTAGAAACTTTTATGGATAAAAAGGGAAGTTTTGAAGCAATGGAACATGACAATGTCATCAGGATTTACTATTTTCAAAAAAGGCTAGTTTATCTTCCATTTTATGTACTAGACAAGATATTTGTAATAGAAGTGTGCAAAAAGTACAAATTGTGGTCTCATTTCTTCTAAGAAAGGAATAAAAATCGATTAATTTCGTTTTTGTGGAGAATTGGTGAAACAACATTAAAGAATGCTTCAAAAATTGATGAGTATGCATTTCAATTTGATCGGTGCAATTTAAAGGTTGCAAATGAGATTAAAGGTTTTGACCCTAATCAATATTTCATGAATTGCATTATTTATGTCGGTTTCAGTGTATCTTATGCAAATACATAATTATTTGGAGAATAAGAAGACGATGGCAAGAACCCTGAAGCAGTTCCAGTTGGAGATCTTGAAATTGTTATTAGCAGTAATAAAACACATTGACGGCATGGAAAGCTTGTAAATGAAATGAGCACATTTTATCAAAGTACTTCTCAAAGAAGCGGCACACCAGAAATAAAAAACCTCAATTTGTAACCCAAGAGCAGAATAAATCTTTAACTAAAAATTCTAGTGGTGGAGATCACCATTATCCTCCTAAAAGGAATATTGAAACGCCTCATAAGCTCAAAATAACCAGTAAAAGAAAATGGTAAAAAAATAAACAGGAAGTAGATGAGGTCATACCTGAAGATGAAGATGCCCTTGAGGACATGGATTTGGATGCAAACATTGAACATATAGAGTTTCCAGATGAGGAGCAAAGAATTCAAGAGAGAAAATAAGTTGCAGTGGAATTGGCGACACGAGAACTATTCTTATTTGAAGAAGAATCCTTAAATCTTCATAGTGCTCTATTTGATAAAGACTCAAAGAAATTAGTCTTTGAAAGAATTCATCCCAAAGGAAAAAACTTTCAAGGAAAGACAAGTTCATAATTTAACCTGAACAAGGTCCCACCATCAAGAATTGAAAAGATCTGATGACGCGCCCCCTCCTCAACCCACAGGTCGGAAGGTCACGTACACAGGATCTTTCCCCTTTCACTGGCCCGAAGAGCTCTCGAAAATGGCTCCTCTATTTCCCTTTCGGGAAATGCACCCACATTCAACTTCAAGGAATCCCCCTTGTATTCGAGAGATCGGACTTTGCACTTCCGCCAATCCAGTGGTCAAAGGCCTTGTTTCTCAATCTCCGAAAACCTGAAAACAGTCAACACTGACCCTTTCTCTCCCTATTTCAAATTTATCCTTATCGCAATCGCAATTTCGGCGATCAATATGTCAAGCAACTCGTCTCCTTGACTCTCAAAACCCGATTTTCCAAAACTCTAATGCACTCACAAGCTTTGACCTTTCAACGGTCTTTCACTCCATCGGGACTTCGGACTTCTCAATATCGCAAATCCTGATGTAAGAATTTTGGAACTTCACTCCACGAAACCCCGAAATGGTCAACAGAATTGACTCCCTTGTCGAGAATGTGCCACCTGTCCACTCTACCGATTCATATGGCCCACATGATCCTTTTGTCCCTTCAGGACTTCGCGTTTCGTGATTTCGCGATTCCCGTTGCAAAGATTACGGGACTTCCACTCGTGGAAACCCAAAATAGAAGTTCACGGGTAAATCCAACAGCTCTTGTGGCTTGGATCTACGATTCTACTCCTCTTAAGCTTAGAACCTTTAGGAATACTCATGGTAACTCCCCTTCTCCTTCATGAGATCTGACGGCTCACGGGACTTCGCAGATTCTCCACAGAGAATTTCGACCGTCTGTCTCTTTCCTTGAGAACTCATCCTCCTGCGGTCCGACGTCGCTACGCCTTCCTTCAAATCTTCAAGGTGCTTGGCCTCGTGCCTTCCTTCGACTCCTTCAAAGGTTCAAATCCTTCTGAACTTTCTCATGACTTCAAGTCTTTCAGAAAACCCTTGCACGCTCTCCTTGCGTCAGACTTTCAAGCACTTCCAAGTGTTGAAATCCTTCGACTCTGCGCACACCTGCAGCAACAGTCTCTCAATAATTCACTCAGGTTCGCAACCCTAAGACTTTACTCAGCCTGCGCAGTCCTTGCACGTATCTAGTGCCTAGCTGCACTACTGAGTGAATGAGAACAAAAGCTACCCTATCTGAGTTTTCAGAGACGAACCTCTGAACCCTTTGTCAACGCACTCCTTGCAAACAATTCAACTGCACTCCTTGTAGGAACTCTTGCTCAGATAGAGAAACAATTGAAACTCATTTCCCTTACTCTCTCTCTCTCTCAGATTTCATACATTAAACAAGAAATCATTCATACATAGCATAAAAGCAATTTCATGACAGAAAGAGTAAAACATTCATGAGCATAACAGTCAAAGATGCATACACAAAGAATGTTTGAACACCATGAGTCTGAATCAAAACCTTCTTTGTATTAATCCAGAACTTTTGTACATGGAATTCTCACTATAGCTCTCTGCTTCTCTTCTATGCTCTCAATTGGCATAATCTTCATGCTCTTCTCTTCACGCTCATGTTACAATACACAATGAGGGTGTCTATATCCTATTTCCCTCTTGCACTCTAAAACTTTCTAATCTAACATTCAATTCTATCTACTTTCATTAACTACTATAAATGCATTCTACCTACTAAGGAGGAGAGCGGATCGCTCAAGGTCCTTTTACATTTTACAGGTGCACTCCTTCTTAATTATCTCATTTAAGATTGGTGCATTAACTTCAAGAGAATTTCAAAATTTGTGTTGGGTGCTTGTCCAACTGTCTGTTGTCTCCGCGCTGGCTCGCTTGAGATGCTCCTGCATCATAATCCCTCGCTTGAAAATTTTCATGGGATCCTGTCCATGAGCTCACGCACGGTCTTTCCATGCCTCTGGATCTCTGCTTCGTTCTCCCAGCTAGCATCTTAACCTGGATGGCCCTTCCACTTGACCAAATATTCAAAGTATTGCTTTCGCCTGGTCTTTTTACTCACTCTTTTGTCCAGTATGCGCTCCATCTGCAGCTTTTTTACAACTGGCATCTGTTTTGTCCACTGGATCACCAACTATTCATTTTTTGTCCCTGCTTCCTCAGGTTTTTATGGGTACAAATCTGAGATATTGAATATTGGAGAAATTTCGATCCCATCGGGTAATTCAATCTCGTAAGCATTTGCCCCAAATTTCTTCAAGACCTTACATGGTCCAATTTTCTTCATTTTCAGTTTATTATATGTTCCTCTCGGGAACCTTTCCTTTCTCAAATGTGCCAGAATCAAGTCACCAACCTCAAATTGAAGTTGTCTACTGTGTTGATCTTCTCTGCACTTATATTCTTGGCTCGAATTCTGCAATCTCTCCTTCACTTGGCTGTGAAGTTCCTTCATCGCCTTTGCAAAATCTTATGTACTAGCACTCCTAGTTGAAATTTGTTCTGAATCTCTCAATTCAGAAATTCCTCTCGGTTGCATGCCATAGAAAATTTGAAATGGACTCTGTCCCGTGCTTCTTTTAACTGAGTCATTATAAGCAAATTCTGCCTGTGGTAATATGTTGTCCCATTGGCTATGGTGTTCTGTCACCAGGCTTCTCAACAAGTCTCCCGGACTTCTATTCACCACTTTCGTTTGTCCATCCGTCTGAGGATGATAATCTAAACCAAACGATAAGTTAGTTCCCAACTTCTTCCATAAGGTCATCCAAAAGTGTCCTATGAACTTAGTGTCTCGATCCGAAACTATGCTTGTTTGTAAGCGGTGAAGTCGAATGACTTCTTTGAAAAATAGATTCGCAATGTGAGTTGTGTCACTGGTCTTCTGACATGGAATGAAGTGTGCCATCTTGGAAAATCTATCCACCACCACAAAGATTGAGTCAAATCCTCTTTGTGTTCTTGGCAACCCCAATATGAAATCCATATTGATTGCATCCCACGGCTTCTCAGGTATGGGCAATGGTTGATAAAACCCTGCATTATGTCTCCTTCCCTTCGAATGCTGGCAAATTCTACATTTGTCCACAAATCTCTTGACATCTGCTCGCATTCCTGGCCAAAAATATGACTCATTCAACTTTGCGAATGTCTTGTCATGACCAAAGTGCCCGGCCAATCCTCCATTGTGTTTCTCCTTCAGGAAGTTCTCCCTCATGGAGCATTTCGGAATACACAGCTGATTACCTTTAAACAGTAATCCTTCCTGGATCATGTATACTGTCCATTGGCTTCTATCCTTGAGAATTGGATTCTCAGCTGCTTCATAAACCTCCTTAAAATCTGGATCATTTCTGTACATGTTTATGAGATCATCAAAACCCAACGTTTTGACTCTGAATTCCTGCAATAGCAAACACTT
>JASDQU010105769.1:169306-190628 GCA_032191745.1 Picea mariana | reverse complement strand
GATGAATATTGATCTACAGATGAAAGTTGAAAATTTGATAGTGACTAGTGACTAGTGACTATGAATTAGTCATAAATAATATTAACAAGAAATACAAGATAAAGAAAGAGAAGTTGAAGTATTATGAAAAGAGAGTAAATGAGCTTATGTGAAATTTTTATTATTTCAACATCTCTTTCATCCCAAGGGATACAAATCAGAAGGTTGACTCACTGGTTATTGATGCATCGCTTTTTAATCCAGATGACTCACATAATCAAAATGCATTCTATGTAAAGAGAATATTCATGCCTTCAGTTCCTAACAAGCCAAAATACTTGCAAGTTTTTGACAATGATGAACAATTGGTTTCTTTTTTTGTTGATTCGAATGATAATTTTGAAATCCTGGATGATCGGAATGATGTGTCTGTTCTAAAAGAATATCTTGGGTTTGAATCTCTTTTCACAAGAGATTATCAAATAAAACTTCATGATACAAAGGAGAAGACATCTACCAGGAAAGTGAAAGAGACACAAAATCTAAATATTGACACACATAAATTTCCAAAATATGTAAATCTTGTCACCAGATGCACATCGCAAGAAATTGATCAATATACTTCTTTATTTAAATATTTTTATGATGTTTTTTCTTGGACCTATGATGACCTAAAATAATATGATAGGTCCATATTTCAAAACATCATACCCCTAAAATAAGGAGTAAAGCCTGTAAAGAAAAAATTAAGAGTAATCAATCCCAAAATGAAGCCCCTGGTAAAGACCGAGTTGGACAAATTAAAAAAGGATGGAATAATTGTTCCCATAAGACATTCAAAATACCTATCAAATCTAGTAATAGTCAGAAAGAAGAGTGGAGAAATTTACCTTTGTGTGGATTTCAAAGATTTAAACAAAGTAAGTATCAAAGACAAATATCCACTCCCAAACATGGAGATTTTGCTACAACAAGTGATTAGTTAAGCATTGATTTCCATGCTTGAGGGTTTTTTTGGATATAACCAAGTCTTGGTTGCTGAAGAAGATAGAACAAAAATAACTTTTGTCACACCTTGGGAGACATATGCATATATTCACATTCCTTTTGGGATAAAAAAAATGTTCGAGCAACTTTCCAACGAGAAATGGATCATGCCTTTAAATATTTGATTGGAAATTTCATGGTTGATTATCAAAGTGATTTGACCATTCACTAGAAGATCAAAGAAGAAAACATTAAACATTTGAGGGAAGTCTTTGAGCGTTTTAGAATGTATGGTATATTCATGAATCCAAAGAAGTGTATATTTGTTGTATCATAGGGAAAAAATTTGGGACATATTGTAAGGATGGGATCTATATTGATCCATAAATAATTAAGGGAATCAATGAATTGAATCCCCCGACATCTAAAAAGGGACTCTAATATTTATTTGGAAAGATAAAATTTATGCGGAGATTTGTACCAGATTATGCAAATATTGTAAGTCCCATTAATTTTTTATTCAAAAAATATCATAAGTTTGAATGGACTTGGGAGATTCAGGAAGCATTCACCAAGATTAAGAATGAAATCACCACTGCTCAGGTACTTGTTAGTCCTAATTTTTATCAAGATTTTATAATATATTCTTTTGCTTCAAATGAAACCATTGCCTCAATACTTACATAATGAAAACTCAAAGGAGAATAATTCCCCATAAGTTTCATGAGTAAGACTCTGCATGATTATGAATTGAAATATTCAGAGATAGATAAGCACGATCTCTCCTTGGTCAAAGTTGTGGCACATTTTAGGAATTATATTCTTTCATCTCATGTGACATCCTATGTACCATCCTCTCTGGTGAAGATGCTACTAAATCAACAAGTGATAAAAGGAAAATGGAAAAATTGGCTTGCCAAGGTTCAATAATACGACATTGAGATCAAGACATTAAAAGTAGTAACAGGACAAGGGCTATTTAAACTAATGACACGGATCGAGGCAGTAAGTGGAAACATTTATATTTCAACGGGGTCATCATAATATACATTAGAATGGTACAATGATATTATCTTTTATCTCAACTTTGGTCAATTTCCAAATGGTGTGTCTTCAAAAGAAAGGACTTTGAAAATGAAAGCAAATCAATATGTGTTGGTTGTTGAAGTCTTATTTCGTAGAAATTTTTATGGAATGTTGTTGATATGTATTGATTCAACAAAAGCTTAAAAGGTTCTTCAAGAATTTCATGAAGGTGTTTGTGGTGGAAATTTTTCACCTATAACTACTGCACATAGAATTATGAAAGTTGATATTATTGGCCTATTATTTTCAAAGACTCGTATTCTATGATTACGAAATCAATTTCTTGCCAAAAATTCTCAGGAAAAATGAAAAGAGTAGCAATGTCCTTGCAACCTATAATATTTGAAGAACCATTTACACAGTGCGGACTAGATGTCATTGGACCCATTAATCCAAAGTCCAATTGATCTGGATTATTTTCAGCGCGAAATAAGAGTAGAGATATAATAAAGAAATGTACAGAGATATCTTGGATATCCAATATTATAACATAAATGTATCAGATATGCAACCATAAAAAAATATATACAGTAATACACAATTTTCTATTAATGAGCGAAAATGTACAAAGACTATAAAATACAGAGTGAAAGACTCGCTAGAATGGTGGAAGCTTATCTCTGAGAAGATATGTGACGGATACTCGCATCCATGAGAAGATGATTTTACAATGAGGTTCCAAAGGCCTTTTTATCATAAAGAAAATACAAAACCCTAACCTCGGAAGATGAAAATCCAACAGTTTTGTGGACCTCGTTTTGGGTAGTTTGGTGTATCAACTTCCTGGGGGCGTAACTTTGGCATACAATCTCTGTTTGGAGCTCACGATAGTTCGTTGGAAAGATATCATCGAGGAGATTAATTTTGGGGGATCAATCAAAGCTTTTAGATATTATTGAGAAGATCTATCATGAAAAACCTTCATTTAGGCCCTCAAAATGGCCCCGGAAGTTAAAAACTGCTAAAAATAGTAAATTACCAAAATTGCAAGAAAATTGTTTTGAGCCAATTGGAAAAGGTGGGTGGCCAAAGATATCCACCTGGATCAATCCTTTATCCTTAGGAAGAAATGGTATCCATTGATTTGAGTTAATAGGGGAGAGAAAAAAAAGTTTGTTGAATCTTCATCTTGATGAGTTGCTTGCCTCTTTGGAGAAGTTGTGTTGCTTAGATTTTTTAAGGTTGTCATGAACCTGTGGCTAGAAGGGTTGGACCTTTTTAACTAGTCTGGCTACATGAGATGTTTGTGTGGAGAAGGAATCTTTGCACTTTTCTATAATCTTTTCGACCTTCTTCTGTTGGATAGAAGGTGCTTGGGCCAAGGCTGTAGTGGTTGCAGTATTCTTTTGTTCACCTTTTGAACAGATTGTGAAGAAGCTGAATTTTGTAGTATGAGATACTACCTTGCGGCACTATTTAGGTGGGACAGTAGTCGGAACTACCTATGGTATCCTGTAGAGATTACCTCCCAGAGTAACAATGACACTGTGGGGTCGAGACTCATAGATAGCATGGTGCTTCCACATATATGGTTGGCCCAAGAGAACATCACATAATACCTCACCTTTGAAGGGTTGGATGTTGTATGACAATCGGCACTGTTGGTTGACATGGAGATCTCGTCCCTGGCGAAGCCACTCGATGTTGTATGGTTGTGGGTGTGGTGTTGTCGACAATCCCAACAGTTTGATGACTTTTGTTGAGATGAGGTTTGTATGTCTTCTGTTATCAATAATAAAATGCAGTGGGGTCCCCTTCACCCTCATCTGTGAATGCAAAATGTGATCCCCCTCTTCATGATCTATTGGTTCTTCTGGTTGAATTGCTACGGTCGTGAAAATAGCAGTGGGGTCTGCGTCGATGGTCTGTCTTTTGTTAGTATTTTCTGAATCATATTTCGGCTCCTTGTATTTGATTCCGGCCACCAATGATTGTTTTGAGCGACATTCATGGGTGTTGTACGAGGGGATTTTGTGTAAATCGTGCCATTTTCTGGTGTCCTTCTTTGTCTTCCTGTGACCCTTCTTTTCCTGTGGCTTGGATTGTTTTTCAAGAGACTGTTTGTTAGGGCCATCTTTATCATAATTTGGTTGTTGTGGATTTACAGACCCGAACTCCCATTTGTTTTGGTGCTTAAATTTCTACTCGATTTTAACATCATATCGATAAGCAGCATCGAGTGATGAGATGTCTAGAAAATCCATTTCAGTTTGGATGTATCTTTGTAGAGCCCCAAGGTATTTCAGAACCAAATGTTGTTCAAATACTTTGATACCCAGCTTGGTGTGCAAGGTATGGAAGGTATTGGTGAACTTCGGAACTGTTTGGCCCCTCTCTTTTCGTAGTGTGGTCCATCTCATATACTGCTCCTCATAGTTTCCAACAGGGTAATATTGTTCCTTTACTGCATCCACAAAAAAATCCCAAGTGGGATCGGCCCCATATATTCTAGACTCTTCTATGGAACTTTGCTCCCAATAAGTTTCCCACCAATGTTTGACATGGGGGAGAGCTTTAAGGAGTGCAAAGGTGATCTTTTCCCTATCGAAAAAATGGTGAACAAAGAAATGACCTTCTAACAGATTTAACCATTTGTCTAGGGAATTTGCATCTATCTGACCTTCAAATACGGGAATATCAAAATTAACATGTACCTTGAAAGGAGAGGTGCTTCCAAAGTGGTTTTTTAATGAAGATGATTCTGTTTCTATCGGCATGGGTTGAAGGATGTGGGAAAAATTCTCTATCATTTCGTCCCTCTGTCACGTGAGAGATTTCTCAAGCAACAAGTTGATATAATCGTATGCTCCATTGTTTTTCTTTTCTTCCACCATGGAGGGTTTCTTGGGCGTGTAAGAGTGATTTTCTTCAAGAGAGACAAGCTTGATACCCAACTTGCTAAACTCAGACCTCATCGGGGACATGCACTAAAAAAAATGATCAAGAGCAACCTACTCTGATACCACTGATTCAGATTATTTTCGGCACGAAATGAGAGTGGAGATATAATAAAAAAATGTACAGAGATATCTCGGATATCCAATAGTATAGCAGAAATGTATTAGATATGCAACCATAAACACAAATATACAGTAATACACAATTTTCTATATATGAATGAAAATGTACAAAGACTGTAAAATACAGAGTGAAAGACACTCTAGAATGGTGGAAGCTTATCTCTAAGAAGAGATGTGATGGATACTCGCATTTGTGAGAAGATGATTTTACAATGAGGCTCCAAAATCCTTTTTATCATAAATAAAATACAGAACCCTAACCCCGGAAGATGAAAAGCCAATAGTTTTGTGGACCCTGTTTTGGGTAGTTTGGTGTATCAACTTCCCGGGGGCGTAACTTTGGCATACGATCTCTGTTTGGGGAGAACGATAGATCATTGGAAAGGTATTTTCAAGGAGATTCATTTTGGGGGATCAATCCAATCCTTTTCCTATCATTGAGAAGATCGATCCTAAAAAACCTTCATTTAGGCCCTCAAAATGGCCCCAGAAGTTAAAAACTGCTAAAAATAGTAAATTGCCAAAATTGCCAGAAAATTGTTTTGAGCCAGTTGGAAAAGGTGGGTGGCCACCGATATCCACCTGGATCACTAGAAAGAGCCATTCATACATTCTCACTGCAACTAGTTATTTTACCAAATGGAAAGAGGTTATAGATCCAAAAAGGTAGATTCTAAAGAGCTCATTAATTTCCTTAAAGAAAATATTCTATCAAGATTCGGAGTGCCAAAAAAGTTTATAACTAAAAATGGGTCAGTATTCATCAAATCAAAGTTCACCAAATTTGTGAGGAATTTGGTATCATGATGGGGAAATCATCAAATTATTATCCTCAAGAAAATGGTTTGGCAAAGTCAACAAATAAAACTTCGATCCAGATCCTTAAGAAGACAATTGAAGTGAATCAGAGGAATTGGCATACAAAACTAATTGATGCATTATAGGCCAAACAACTTACACCAAAGGATAGCACTAGATCGCACCATATACACTGGTATATGGAAAAGAATCCAAAATTCCCATTCACCTATAATTGAATGCTCTAGCATACATTGTGAACATTGAAGATTCATAAGAAGTCTCTCCTTTGTAAACAAGACATGACCAGTTGATCAAATTGAAAGAAAAAATAAATGAAGCATTCATGAAAATGACTCAAAGACACCAGGTTGTCAAGAAGCATTTTGATCAAAGAACCTCAGACAAATAATTTCAAAAGGGGCAGCTAGTATTGTTGTGGAACAAAGCCAAGGAAAAATTGTCTATCCATACAAAGTTTGAAGAATTGTCAGTTGGTCCATACATTATTGAAAAATTTCTTGGAAAAAATCCATATATGCTAAAAGGTATGAAAGGGATAGATAACATGTTTTCAGTCAATGGACAACATCTCAAAAATTTCTTATTTTGAAAATTTCCAATCTCATTCTATACATTTTGTACATAGTTTTATTTTCCATGTACACATTTTTTTCAATGCTTATTTTCCAATATATTTTCTCATATTGACTCCATACCCAATGGTTGATATTTTGGATTCTTAGTAACCCGCAGGGGGTTTCTATCCCACAATTGGAGCCAGTTGTTGATCCTAAAATATGCTTAGTTATTTATAAATCTTTCTCTCTTGTATAATTTGTTACTACACATATAAATTTTTCCACTTTATCGCAAGTTCATATGTCTTGTTATAAATTTTTCATCCTCCAAAGTGCACCATTGTGTTCTGCCATAACCATAATGCACCAATACTTAGTTTCTTTTGAAATATTTCGCAGGTTCATCGCATATTCTCTTGCAATTCCAAAATTGCGTCATCACCAAAATGCATTCCCATGTTCCGCCATTCTCATTTTGTATCATACTTAGAACTTTGTTTTGTAATTTTATCCATGGGTTAAAATTTCTCATTCATTTCATTTGATTATCATGATGACTAGTTCGTTCATCCTCTTCATGATACTTTTTTATTTCTTGGGACTTAACTTCTCTCTCAACACTTCAATACTTATCCAATTCAACCTTTATCGTGGGATCAAAGATTACATCACAATTCTTAAGAAATAATTTTTCTTCCCCTCTGTCCATCCGCTTTGTGATACTTATTCATTTTGTAATATTTTACCACGGGTTCGGACTTACTCCATTATCTCTTCCTATACATTTGTGTCTCCGTCGCTCCATAGTGAATCCTAGTTTCTTCTTATCACATTCTTCGAGTAGTATTAAATGCAAATCCTACAAAAAATAACAAGTGGTTAAGTATCAAAGGGTCGTTATTGTTGGGCCATTCGTTTTTTTGTTAGAATTTGCGCAAGGGATGATGAAATTCCAATTTTGGTCAAACATAATTTGCGCAAGTCATAGAGGAGAGGGACAGCAGAACAAAGAAAGAAATTGAAAATGGTTGGAAGGAAGGACAGCACAACACCAACATGGAGAAAGAAGTTACAATAGAACAAGAACAAGAAAGCATGTGAAGTCTCAAACCTGTAAATCCCAGTTGGCTTATATATATGGGATAAATACGATTGTAAAGGGTTGATTTTGGGTTCTTGTTGATTATGATTATGAATTGTAGGTTGTTGGAATGCATTCGAGTTCTGTATTATTTTCCATTTTGAGGTAAATGTTAGATAGATTTCTAGAGTCTGGGTTTTAGAACTGGACCAAGTCTGTAAAGAGTCATGTCATGTTGTATTGGTGAAACACCAATGGTTTTGGGTTAACCTTGTCTCTCAGTAATAGAGTTTGTTGTTAAGATTTGGCAAGGTAGAGTTGTGTCTGTATCTAAGAAGAGTATGTAATGGAGAAGAAACTTACGAAGTTAATACAAAGACAGATTCAAATTTTGAAATTGTTGTGTCTATTAAGCTTTAGATTATCTTGAATGTTGTTTCATATTGCCTTTATGTCAGATCTGATTAATGGGATATAGTTCCTTTATGGTTGCAACACAACTTTGTTTTCTTTAATATGAGTTAGGATTGTTCAAACAGTTCTGAGTTTAATCTATCTTGTGCAAGACTACAAAGATCATAAGACTATATCGATTTGTCTAAGCATTCTTCTTACCCTTCCCTATTTTCCTTGTCTTGGTTGTGCTTTGGGTGAGACTTCTTCCCTTCAAGGAATATGAAAATGCTAGCGCTCTGGACTACCTCGGTATATTTTGTTGGTAACCTGAGAAGGACCCTGGTCTATTCAATTATGCGCCAACAAACTAGTTATGTTGTTAGGACTTGCTTCAAGAGGGAACCTGTAGGGAGAATGCTTCCACGGATCCACTGATCTGATATTCACTAGTGGTGGGAGAAAAATTGCAATGCCTTCATATGGAAAGAAGCAGATTTGTGAGGTAAATATGTGAAAGATACAAGAGAGGTTATATTTTACTCAGAAAGATCAAGCGACCAGTATGAGATATTCTGGGTTAATTTCTGGAAGAACTATTCCATTGGATAGAGAGGCTCCAAGAAGCTCCAGAATTCCAAGAACGAGTCAAGAAGACTTATACTTGGGATATAGAAGAGATTGCAACGCCTCATCGGTTGGATCATCCGATAACGTGAGTGGTTGATTTCTAGGTCAATACAACACTGGAAGGATACATTATCGAGTTTGCAGCTAAGAACCACCAGTTTTTTTCAAGGGAAAATGCGGATTTCAAGAAATATGCATAGGGAAGGATATTGAGAGAAATTCCCCTATGCATTAAGGTATTATTGATGGAGGAGGGGATGTTGACCATATCCTCGACTGAGATGACAGCCTAAACACCCACCCTTGGGGTGGGGTGACTTTGGGATGGGATCATGGCCTGAGAAAGGGGAGAGGGTTCTTTGATAAATGGGGGAGCAGCAAGAAATGGACGTAAGGAACAAGCGAGCCTTGAAAAGAGTTGCCATAGTTGAGAAGTGGTGGCACGGTAAGATAAATAAAGCAGTGAAGTAGTCTGAGGTGTTGAGGAAAGAAATCAGACCAGGAGAAGTCGATGAAGGAAAGGAGGAAGAGTTGTGGAAGATGAGAAGACATGAAAGATTGGCCAGTCAAAGACTAAGTGAGAAACAAGTGCAAAGAGAAAGAAGTCCCAAAGAGGGTGGACAAGAAGAAGAATGGGTAGAAGCAAGAGAAGATCAGGCCGACATGAATCTTGCAGAAGAAAGAGAAGATTCATCCTTGATACGAGGAGAGATCGGGAGCCCGACCGAAGAGACTGCTCCAGAGGATGAGAATGATACCCCCCATATCAAAGAAACCCACCCAGAAGCCAGTGGAACCAGCCCTGAATCACCCATCCCTCAAGTGTCTTCTATACCAATTGTAAATCCTATACTACCTTCTTATGCTATTCCTATTTCAATTGAGTCAATTAGTCAATCACAACGAGTGAGGATGAATACTGGGAGGATATTGGGATCCCCTAGTAGATCGCAACCAGGATTATTAGGGATTACTTTGTTAGGAGCAGTAAGATTAGCAATGGATGGAAATGTGGGAGGCTCGATCACTCGATACCCAGAATTTTGGGGTAAAGGAGACGAGTATGTTGAGCATCATTGGTTTCTTTGTAAAGCAATTTGAAGGTCTAGAGGGACTCTAGATGCAAAGAAACTGGTTGAATTCCATACTACCTTGAGAGGTCATGCTCTCAAATGGTACATGAAGGCTATTGAGCCAGGAGAAGTGCAAGGATAGGTATTCACACTTGGCCAAGTATAAGGTTGTGAACTCAGCGTAAGACTTATCATTTGCCATTTTGCAATTGAGATTTCTAAAACTATCATAGAGCCTATAAATTCTCTCTGTCGTGACTCTGAAGCCTAGTATATATGGTCTAAGTTTTATAGCATTCCAAATCAGTGATGTCGAGAGCTACAGGAAGCTTAAGTTCGCTCTCCAAAGAAGCAATTCCAGACGAGCTGTGTGATCCCCGAGTTGAGGTCATGGGTGACCTCAAAGGGAAGGTCAAGAAAGGGAAGGTCGAGCAAGTGAAGCTCCTCGACCTCGACCTCACAGACTAGGTGTTATTCCCACAAATGAACATTGATGTGTTCTGGAATGTGGCCCCATATGATATGGGAGGGATGTAGTTTGTATCAAATCCGAAATTTATCAACCTATTTAACTCCACAATCATGAATCTCTGAGACTTTCCAGTCTTCAACACTACCGGTGAGGTTGCGCGGTGTACCAAGTTCATCGTTAGTCAGGTACATGACAGGAGCTTATGGATTAACAGACGATGTCCCATTCATGCAGAGGATATCCATCAACTCACGGGCCTATCCATCGAAGGTGAAGATGTATCTAAAGGGTTCCATGGCCCCAGTAAACATGGGAAGAAGAAGGGAGAACCAAGCTTGTATGAAAGGTTTCATACTCAGAGAAGGGGGCGCACAGCCAAGATTAACCCCATTTTACAAGAGATGGTTAGAACATCTTGCTACATGATTTCTAGAAAGGTAATAAGGTCATAATACAAAGGAGAGTGCACGTTGGATTCCCTCTCAGTGGCAGATTTATGTGCCAACGGAGCGGTGTTCAATTGGTGTAGCTACCTCCTGGAAGAACTCTTGGTAGCATGCAAGGAAGCACAGGAGAAGGGTGGTACCTTCACCTATGGATACATGCTTGTTGCGTTCACCATGTTGAAGTGGATGCCACCCTCATAAATATCGTTATCACCAACAGATAAAGGTCAACTAGCAAATATGTTCGAGCCTTGGCACTCAAGTTCAGACTCGAAGAACACAGCGTTCAACAATGCATCATTTTTAAAGTGGTACAATCGGCTTCTTGATGCAACTTAGAGGTTGCACATACCACAGGAAATGCTCAACCTAAACATGAGAAATATTGCGTTCGGGTTGAATCGCCATCATATGTTTGTTTGGCCCATGCATGTCAAAACTAAAGATTTCCATTCATGGATGTTGTCATTTTACTTGGATGAGGAGGCCTTTGACAAGGAAGTAATGTCATGTCCAGTAGTGAAACGCAACCCACGCAAGTCAGAGATGCACTACCTTCTACCTGTGGAGCTATTGAAGAAGAAGGGACATGAAGTAGGGGTAGGACCGAGCTCAAACCAAGAGGAGAAAAAGCAATATGCTCCAATGCATACGGACTCAGAGGAGGAGGAAGAAGAGATGCAGCCACTAGAATGAAAGAAGAGGACACTGCCCATGTTCCCGCAGCTTCCAAAGCAAGTTATGCTGACAAGTAAAGATGTCAATGACATCCTTAACACAGCATTCGTTGTAGACCCTCTGGTCAAGAAACCTAGGATAGGGCTCTCCCCGATGAAGATCATGAACCCTCATCCTATATCATCAACCATACCTCGTACTCGAGAAGCCACTCGAGCAGCCCAAACTGTCATTGATATCCAGGATGACCCTGATTCATATACCACTTTATCCACCACCATCATCACTGAAAAAACCCCCATCACTCCCACAACCCCAATCACCACTGCAATAAATGACCATCCAACCCCCAAACCATTGAATTGGATCCCATGTAGTTGGACCCCTCCGGTGAACTACTCGAAGTATACCAGAACTCACTAGTCTTACCCCAGAAGTACCAAGCGAGTCAATTGTTCCATTTGTACCAATACAAGACTCTATTCCTTCATCAGACACCCAAATTATGACTATACCACAAGCCCCCAACACCCTCTCTCAACAGTGAATGTTGAGAGTGCCATCCAAATAAGTGGAACCACAGAAACCGTGGTCTAGAAACAGGCAGAAGTACCAAAGGTTCAGAAGGAACCTGAATCAACATTAGGACAGAGTGAAACTTTGCTGCAATAACAACTGGATCTAGTACTCCAGAACCCACAGTAGTGTGCAGAGCTGGTGCAGCTCTGCTTGATGAAAATAGATATGCTCATGTTCCTTCCATTAGCAGTGAGGATGAGACTTGCGCAACCGTCGCAAGGTCCATTTATAGGGGAGGAATATGTGGAGACATTGTCAGAACATTCAATATCCAGTGGACTCCCACTGCAAGTCTAAGTACCCATGGAGGCCACTACTTCTTCTAGTGACCTCGCTTAATGGCCATTAGCATAGCTAATTGGGATGATCAGAGCTTCAGCTAATCAACTGGAGCAGAGGCTCCAACAGGCTGAATGGGAAGCAGATTTTTGTAAGGAAGAATCACTCATTGTGAAAGCACTCTGGATGCAGGAGGAGTATGAAAATATCTAGGTGGATAAGAAAATGGAAAAGGTATGGGAGAAACTTGTAGAATCCTAGCCAATAATCTGAAGGACAACACCTCAATTGCATGAATCCAGTGTAGAAGGAGAGCCAGTAGAGAAGATTGATCTACTCCAGGTAGCATGGTCGGAGTTGGCCATTCGCACTGAGACCCTTGAAGCACAGTTTTGGGAGAGTCAGCAGGAAGCAAAACAGCAACCGCGGAAGCTTCAAGAGAAAATGGAAAGAGTTTTTCTTGAAGGAAATAATGCAAGAGAAACCCTGCATAAGAAAACTGCAGAATGCACAAAGATATTTTGGGAAGTTAGTGACTAGATGGGTATCATTTCACGACGCAACCAGAACCTGGAGGACTTGCGCATGAAGATCTAGTCGCTTAATGAGGAAGCTTCCATCACCATGGATCCACTAGAGAAGCAAGAGAAATTCAACCAAATTCGGCAAGCATACAACGAGATGAATGCTCTATTTGAAGCACAGTCAATAGCTAAGAAAGAGATACGGGAGTTTTGACCGGTTGTTAACACAACCTATATGCAGATGCATTAGGTAGATGCTACAAATGACTCGGAATGGAACTCTCTGGTCACGTCCAAGCCTAAGGTATGCATTACATATACGACTCAGCAGTTCATGGCTGAAGCTTCACTCCTCACCAGAAAGTGGTAGGACAAGGTCATCAATTTCCAAGGGGTAAAGAAGAGAGCCCTAGAATTGGTCCCAGAGTTGGGCCCTTCATTTGAAGAGGTGGAAAAAGAAAGCACTCAAGCAGAACCTGGGAGCAAAGCAGAGACAGAAGACAAAGGAAATCAACAGGCCAGTCCAGAGGCCACAGAAGAACTAAGGACTTGACTCGAGGACGAGTCAAGTATTGTGGTTGGAGCCTATTGGGCCCTTCATTTTGTTGTTAGAATTTATGCAAGGGATGATGCAGTTCCAATTTTGGTCAAATAGAAGTTGCGCAATTCACTGAGGAGTGGGATAGTAGAACAAAGAAAGAAACTGAAAACATTTGGAAGGAAGGACAGTGCAACACCAGCATGGATAAATAAGTTACAACAGAACAAGAACAAGAAAGCATGCGAAGTATCAAACCCAGAAATCCCAGTTGGCTTATATATGTGGGATAAATACAATTGTAAAGGGTTGATTTTGGGTTGTTGTCGATTATGATTACAAATTGTAGGTTGATGGAATGCGTTGGAGTTTTGTATTATTGTCCATTTTGGGGTAAATGTTAGATAAAGTTCTAGAGTCTGGGTTTTATAACCGAACCAAGTCTGTAAAGAGTCATGTCATGTTGTATTGGTGAAAGAGCAATGGTTTTGGGTTAACCTTGTCTCTCAGTAATAGATTTTGATGTTACGCTTTGGCATGGTCGAGTTGTGTCTATATATGAGCAGAGCATTATGTAATGGAGAAGAACCTTACGAATTTAATACAAAGAGAGATTCAAATTTTGAAATTTTCATGTCTGTTAAGATTCATATTATATTGAATGTTGTTTCATATTGTCTTTATGTCAGATATGATTAATGGGATATAGTTTCTTTATGGATGCAACACAACTCTTTTTTCTTTAATCTGAGTTAGGAATGTTCAGGCAGTTATGATTTTAATCTATCTTGCACAAGACTATAGAGATCATAAGACTGTATAGATTTTTCTAAGCATTATTCTTACCCTTCCCTATTTTCCTTGTCTTGGTTGTGCTTCGGGTGAGACTTCTTCCCTTCAAGGAAGATGAAAATGCCAACGCTTTAGACTACCTCGGTACCTTGTGTTGGTAACCTGAAAAGGACCCTGGTCTGATCAATTCTGTGCCAACAGTTATTAATGGAAACTTTTTCTACACCATTCTCAATAAATTCAAATTAAAATCTCCCTAATCATCCTTTCAAAAAAAGTCTTCAAGATATATTATGTAAAAAGATTTGTTTTGGTATTAGTGTTTCAAAATACTATACATAATCCACCAACTCCTTAAGCATGATGATCAGAAGGAAAGAGAGATTTTTTGGAGATACTCTTAATACATTCAGATGAGAAGATCCAAAGTTTCACTGGTCCAGAGCATACAAATATTATTCTATATTTTCACCTCCAAAAAGAAATTCTAAGGATATTTTGACATCAAGAATTGCCAACGCAGGTTGTGTTCTAGAGGTTTTTGATTCTACAGAGTTGGTTTCATGATATATATATAAATACGAGAAAAATCATAGAATTATTGAGTTTCAAGGACAATCTCCAATTTCCTTGGCACCTTCATCTTTCAAAAAAGTGTTCAGGTTACCAGAGCCAACGATGACTTTTAAAGTTGACGAAGCCAAAGATTTCCTGAAGGCTAGAAATGGTGGTTGGGAACTTTTGCAACAAAATCTGGAAGACCCGGCAATGATGCCAGAAGATATATCAACCATACATGTCAGTCAATTAAAAAAACCATATCAAGAAATGGCTTGGCTCTTTTCTAGGGTTGTTGGACAAGAATAAACTGCTATATTTCCTCGTTTAGCTCTATATATTTTATATTTTTCTATCCATGAGAAAGCGATTTTTGACTGGTCGAAAACTGTTTCTGGTGAAATATCTTTCCAATTATCAAATTTTAAGAAGAACGGGAAGTTCTACATGTATGCATATTTAATTTGTGTTATCGCATACTGTAATGTATTCAAAGGACTATGTTTATCTAAACAGTTCAACTACAACAGAGACGCAATTCATACATGGTACCCTTCCTTATGGAAAAAAAAGGCCATGTATCATTTCTATGAAGTGCATTATTATTTTGTTTCTTCTTTTAAGAAACTTATGTTTGGACCTGGTACTTCAATACTTTCTTTAGAAGTGGAAACTTTTCTGGATTAAAAGGGAAGTTTTGAAGCAATGGAACATTACAGTGTCATCAGGATTTATTGTTCTCGAAAAAGACCAGTTTATCTTCCATTTCGTGTACCAGAAAAGATATTTTTAATAGAAGTATGCAAACAACACAAATTATGGGCTCATTTCTTCTATGAAAGGAAGAAAAAACAATTCATTTCCTTGTCATGGAGAATTGGTGAAATAACATTAAATAATGCTTCAAAAATTGATGAGTATGCAGTCCAATTTGATTAGTACAATTTAAAGGTCGTAAATGAAATTAAAGGGTTCAAACCTAGTCAATATTTCATGAATCACATTATTTTTGTGGGTTTCAATGTATCCTATGCAAATACCTATTTATTTGGACAATAAGAAGACGATGGCAAGAAACCTAAAGCAGTTCCAGTTGGAGATATTGAAACTATTCTTATCACTAATGAAACACATTGACGACATGGAAAGGATGTAAATAAAAGAAGCACACGGTCTCAAATTACTTTTCAAATAAGCAGCACACCCAAACAAAGCCCTCAATTTGTAACCCAAGAGCAGAATAAATATTTAACTAAAAATTTTGGTGGTGGTGATGACCATGATCCTCCTAAAGGGAATCTTGAAAGGCCTCATATGATCACAATAATCAGTCAAATAAAAAGGCAGAAAAATCAATTGGATGTAGATGAAGTCATACCTAAAGACAAAGATTCCCTTGAGGACATGGATTTGGATGTGAACATTGAATACATAGAGTTTTTGGACGAGGAACAAAGAATTCAAGGGGGGAAATAAATTTCAACAGAATTGGCAACATAAGAACCAGTCTTCTTTGAAGAAGAATCCTTAACTTTTAATAATGCTCTATTTGAAAAAGACTCAAATAAATTAGTCTTTGAAATACTTAATCCAAAAGGGGGAAAAGTTCAAGGAAAGACAAGTTCATAATTTAACCTAAATGGGGTCCCACCATCGAGAATTGCAAAGATCTATAGAGATACAGGTGATGCAATGGAAGTGTTAGTTGAAGAGATGGAAAATGAAAAAGTCGTACTCAAAAGCAGGATTAAAGAACTGGAAAATGTTCTAATGCCACCCCCCATATTTGCTAGTCCAGTTGTTATATTTCATCCCTAGAAAATCTTTGATGGGACTCCAGAATCTAGTTCAATTTTAAGAGGCACATCAAGCTTACTTGTTGTAGTTAGGAGATATGTTGGTGAAAACAGAAAGAAAAGAATGTTTCTCATTCTTGAAGCATGGGAATTTGCGAGCCATTTTGTTTCTTTGGGTTCCAGAATTACAAATTTAAGGCAATACCTTCAGGCAAATCTAGAAAATGATGAGGGGTTATATAAAGATGTTGTCACTACATTTGTTTTAAAGGTTTCGGGTATTAGTGAACTAAAGAGAAAGGAAGAGGATTTACCATCCCCCACTCATATAAAACAATTAAAAGCATGTTGGATTAAGAGGATAAGGACTTTAAATGAGATATTAGTTGAGTGTGACACTTTGAGTGTCAAGAAGGGCGAGTCATATTTGAAATTGATTTAATTAGACTTGGCAGGAACAATCGGAGAGGTTCAACACCCCAAATTAATATTAAATTATATTTTAATGACAAAAGAGCAATTTGAAGAACACTTAGATATATTGAAAGATGTATCATCAGAAAAGTTTAATAGTTTGGCCGAGTATACAGAGCAAAAAGTGGAAATTTGGTTAGTGAGCTATGTTAATAAAAATGAAGATATTGAAGACACCTTACACCAACTTCCAATTGACTTTATATATCTGGAAAGCACAATATTTTGATATAATAATAAGACATGAGATAATCGGTGTGCCTATGAGAGATTACATTGAAAAATGGTTAAAGAATTCCTTAATTAAGATAACTAAACTAGATCAAGAAAAGGTGGTTGGTACCGGTTATGTAACTGTAGCAAAGGAGAATACAAGAGTAATATTGGCAAGAAAATATAAGAGAGAGAGAGAGAGAGAGAGATCCATAACAGTGAGTAAATGGATCATATCATTCTCTATTCTTTCCTCTTCTTGTTCAGGAATCATCTAGTTGTGTCTTATCTTTTCTGAGAAAACATAATTTATTTATGACCGCTTCTCTATGTATTTTTTTCATATTCAACCCTATTCCACTCTTTCATTTTATGGTCTACGGGAGCCCAATCCCAGTGTCTTCTCAACGAATGCATTTTTATTTTCGGACTATTAAAAACTATTTTTTTTTTAAATACCAAAGAACTATTTTGGGGTTAAACTTTAATGATTTCTTGAACTCTTAGTTTTGAGCATAAGATATTTAAAGTTTGTCTATCATATTCTTTCATGTTTTGAATGAAAAAAATATGTTAAGCTTCTCTCAATTATGGTACTTTATCTTTCTTTCCCATGAATGTGATCGAAATTATGATATTGTGATGGATGTGAGAATCATGTTAATTTTCTTGTAACTGTTATTTATTTATGTATAATATTTCTTCATATATTATATTTAAATCTATGGAAATTATTGGTACGTTGACGGGTCTATTCTTTTCTACTCCATCTCATTATCCAGGAATTAGTCTTAAAAACCAATTAGTACCTTGGAGCATGCATGCCTCAATGGAAAGTTTCCTCACATTTTATAGTAGGTTTAAATTATTGACCTCTAATCAAGAGATTCCTCAGATGTTCGAATTCAGATCGTTTATTCACATTCTCTGGAATGTACTAGGGTACCTTGGGAATCATTGTCATTATTGGTGATTTCCCTTGCACTTGTTAACGGTATACATTAATGAATCGTAATCAAGTGGTTTCTACCATGTTCAACATCAATACATCTATTCACATGGATAGAATCGTACCAGTTAGGTATCGATATGAATACCCTGGGAAATTTTCAAGCACCTACCAATGTTATATGCCTAACCCAAGTTGCAATGGAGAGAATTTTTATAAATTGTTACATAGATCCACTCTGCATTGGTCTGTGGCTATGTTGTTTTTTCATATCATAGCTCCATATTGTATTCTTTCATGGCTATGACTTGATTGAGTCATGGAAATATGGATCCACATTGTATGTTTGGTGGCCATATCCTTAGTCAATACTTTCATGTATCCCTAATGTATTGGTCGATGATCATGCTTTGAGTTAGCTTGTACTGAGCATGGGTATGCCTACCTTGGGATGATTTATATATATATACTTTTTTATGTTTGTTTGCGGCTTCCATCCAGATCTCCTATTCCATCACCCCCGCATGTGTAAAAAGTTTCATCCATCAACATCTATTTTGACCTCACATTTTAGGGGGAAATTTGTTATACATAAAATTTGCACACTGCCTAGAGTCGTACTAAGTGTCGCACTTATGTCACTTTTTTTTATTAACTGTCGCACTTATGTCACTTTTTTTATTAACTTTCGCACTTATGTACAGTTGTGTTGTTGAGTGTCGTAATTCAAAAATGACACTTTCCTAAGTTTCACATTTGTGTTTCATCACTTCGACGCCATGGGAAAACACTCATTCATCGTCCCTAGCCATTAGAGAGAAGAAAAACCCATTTTGTAGGTCGAAAACATAACTTTTTCCTTCAATTTTTGGCTTAGTTTGAACAAGAAAGCCCCCCTTATCATGCATAGGGAGAATCCCTCCCCTCGTGGATTCCCCTTGGTATAATATTTTGGAGCATCTAGGATGCCCTATCTGTCACTCTGGGGGAGCGACTTTCCTATTATGAGAGTATTAATCGATTCCTTCTTTTTCTATGGGATAAGTTCCGAGGATCTTTGGGTTGTTATGGTTTGGGGTGACTCGTGAGATTGAAAAATTCTACTTTGGGAATTCAATCATAACCTAAGGAGGAAGAATCTCAACCTTGTGCACCTAATCCTCAACCATTCCCTTGATTCCATATGTTAGCTAAACCTCCCAAGCTCCTATATAAACTAGGCCTCTCAATGTTGAAAAGGGGTTCATATGAAAGGTATCAAACTTCAGGAGTATTTTGGCAATGCACATAAGGGGATATAAAGGAAAAGCATGGAGGAAGATTGCATCCCATTGTAAGTTCCATTGTTTCTTATATATATTAACTTGTACTATCTCCTCATTTTCGTTGTTGTTTCAATTCATTCTTGAATGAGTGTAACTTGATTAGGATAGTATTTAACTAAATTGTTGAAACTAGTAGAAGAGGAGGGTAGTCTTATTATTTTGTAGGTAGACTACATTTGTAGCTAGCTTGAATCCAACTTTAGAGCGGCAAGGAGTACCGAGGACAATCGACGTAAACATGTACTTCTCTCTCCTTCTCCTTTTCTCTCTCATTTCATGTATGAATGGATGGAACTTAGGAATTTTAGGTACCATTTGTTTGAACTGTCTTAGTTGAAGAAAACCCAACTAAGGAGAGATCAACATGTCCGCAGGGGGAGATTTCCTACAACACTTTGGTTCACAATTATTCATTGGGTCATCGGCCCATTAGGCCCCCGGGCCTTTAAATTTGCACTAAAAATATTATCTGATACCCCCAATATCTAGTATACTTCATCGGGCCACCAATACCATTGGGTCACCGACCCACAAGGACTTCAAAATTGCACTGACACTCCAATATTCCAATATTTTATGAGATATATTAATCGTACCACCAGGACTATTGGGTTCACCAAGTCACCAGGCCACGTGGATAATTTGTCATTTTGGATTCACTCTAGTTCAGTATATACTACCCACCGGGACTTTGGTCCATCAAGGCACCGGGCCATCGGGGCCTCCATTACCAAGATCAATCCTACTCAGACCTTCCACAAATGCCTGGCCTTCCTTTTCACCCTCATATTCTTGTTATTATATCCATGGTTCTATTGTTCCTTCAATAGGTTCGTCTCGTCTAGCTTCCAATGGCACAACTCCTCCTCATACCCGTGCAGCCTGAATTCATTTGGGTTGACTATTCCCACATAGTCATCTCACCTTCATTCATGAATTAGGGTAAACACACAGAAACTCATAAACACATAGAGACATTCATAGTCTCCCATATATTTGACGTCAAGGACAACAATATTTCCAACATTCATCATACATGGCTACATGTTAGCAATAAAGAACATCTTCATCAGAAATCAATATTGTGCGAGGGTTTACATTACTGTTGAACTGTTGGTTTTAGGTGGATGTGTCAATATGTCTTCATGAACGTTATTGGATTCATATAAACACATAATACATTTTCTTTCTTAATTGAAATGTTAAATACTACCATCCTCTTTATTATTTATCATATTATGTTATTCTTCAATGCCAAGGATTTTCATTCCGCTCCCACTAGAATTTGATACTTTCTTCTGCATATTTCATTAATTATTTTTATATATTTGGATGATGGATAACGGAGCCCATTGGATAGGCCCCAATATGATAGTTTATTTAGAGTTGGTTTCTTTCTTTAAGTGTTATTAATTCTCCTACATTTATTTATTTAATAATCATTTAAATATTTCATTAGAGTGTGCATTTAATAGTCGTCTCTAAGGTAAATGTTGTCTCTAAGGTGAATCAGAGCATTGATGTTTGTGATAGTTTGAGGGTTACCCCATCTGGCCCAAGAACCGGCTTGAGGCCTAAAGAGGGGAGGATTTCCCCAAGCTTCCATAGGGTGCCTTGGCATTGTTCCCTCACCAAGAAAAATTGGGGAAACAACATAAAGAAAGAAAGTATGATGGTGATTGTGTCTTAGGTGTAGAAAAATATTAGTCATGTAACTATTTATTCAGTGAATGAATAATACAATTGCAAGGAGCAATCCGTTCAAGGAATTTTGGTTTTCCTCATTTTGGGTTTCCAAGGTAAATTCTCTATGTATTGTGTGTGATTCTCATTTATTTCTTGTTTAAATATTTCTTCTCTTTCCTGGTTGGTTTAGTGTGAGCCTTTATTTCTCATCAATGGCACCCTTTTTTTAGGCTTAAAATCACAAAAAAAAATATCACAATACCATTACAAAACAAAATCATAAAATTAAATCAAGTAGAGGAAAAAAACAACCAAACTAGGAGAACTATCGAATTTAAAATAAAATAAAAGCACATGTTATAAAAAAAAATTTGCAATTTTAAGC